>JAODUG010045812.1:0-13170 GCA_027564795.1 Aphredoderus sayanus | reverse complement strand
GAGCTGGACCATCATGTGTCTACTGTGTGGAGATGAGCTGGACCATCATGTGTCTACTGTGTGGAGATGAGCTGGACGATCATATGGATGATGCGTGAGCCGCGTGGGCAGGTGCACAGGTCCACACTCGGGTTTCTGATCTTGTCCTCCAGCAGCTGGTCCAGCTCCCAGCGCAGCTCCTTCACCAGCTCAGCAACCTGGAACACACACACACACACACACACTACAGCTTCCACCAAACCAATATAAATCACCACTATACCACTACACCATATACTCCCACGCATGTCTTTTCAGGTCCTTTAGCGTGGTGGTTCTCAAACGTTTTGTTTTCAGTGATAACTCCTTTTTTGATAGTTGTTAACAGCAGCTCTGTTTTCACTACAGCTTCCACTGGGCAAAACTAATTCACTTGTAATATTTACAAATGTTTTGTCAATTCTTATGCAAAAAAATAAATAAATAAATTAAAAACAGTGCGTCTTCACCAATCCAAGTTAACGACATGATTTAGCAACGCGAGAATTGTACTAATGTGTGTGAAACAGTGTACTGTATACAAGACTGATCTGGCTCTCAAGTTGTGTTGTATAGGTAGATTACGGTTTGGTCTTCACAACGCGAGACACCGTCGACCCACTGACCTGGTGCGAGGAAGCGGCAAACCGAATCCAGCCGTCGTCCAGGGAGACGACAAACTCCCCCTTGTGCAGCTCCACGTTGACCTGGCCACCGCCAAACAGCACCAGCGGGTACACGGACACCATGCTGCAGTCTCGGATGAACACGCGGCTGGTCTTCACCTTCTCGTGGTAGACCAGGTAGGGGCTGTCATAGTGGCGCACCTGGGACACACCACCAGAAATAAGGAAGGGGGAAGGGGAAGGGGGTTACTCTCCGTGCCTTACCCACGTTTCACCTCCAACCAGGAGGATGTGTTCACACAGGTGTGCTTGCTGGTTGTTACTGACTGAAATACCTCCAAACGTGATCTCAAAAAGTGATCTAGTCATCAAGATATTTACATGTACAGGATACATGGAAGGGGAGGATTTCTGGATAAAAATGTAGATGTGTATCTTGAATATAAAGGCTAAATATGACAGCGTTGTACATAGTACATAGTTTTGTCCACTAGGTGGCTTCAGAAACTGTGGCATTTGAACGCAGTCACTGATAATTAACCCTCCTGTTGTCCTCCGGGTCAAACTGACCCAACGCACTAGCTCTTTGTGGCAGATAGAGGGCGCCAATTCTAATTCTACAGCTTACACAGACATATGATGTGCACTGCTGGTACAACACGGTATGTGTTTGAAACCCGAGGAAAACAGGCAAAAAATATATATAATATATATATAAATAAATACATACATACATACATACCTACCTGTAGAATTAATTAATAAATAAATACACACAGCAATGACAATAAAAAGAATGACACAATCATGTGCCGCCATCTGGTGGCATAATAACATATAAGTGCAACAGGAGGGTTAACTGAAGTATTTTTCCATTACGATCTTACAGTGTAGTTGACGGAGGAGGGATGCACGTGAACGCAGCCATCGTTCTTAGTCACAAAGCGGAGCTCGTCTGCTTTGGGCTGCATCTTCACCGCTCCCTTGCTTGTCTGCTTGTACTTCCCCTGAGGCGAACGCACCTGGCACAGACACAGCAGAACGCTGAGTCGACACACAGACAGCCAAGTACACTACACCTCTCCCTCCCCCTAGTGTTTACATAACCACACTGCAGGCATTCACTTGCCAGATTGCAGACATGGGCAGCTCTCTCACCCCCCTCTCATAGCCGTCACTACAGAACGCTCACCTGGACTACGTTGGGGTACAGCGCAGCACACAGCATTGCCGACATCAGCCGGATGTTGTCCGAGTTGAGGTTGGCCTGGGAGGGGGAGGGAGAAGGTGATCAGCTACAGTGTTTTCCACATGGATGTCACTGTATGGTACCAGGAGGACTTTGGGACCACAACAGAACAGTTGGAACGAAATAATGTGCTACTACTTGCTACAAGATATTTTTAAGACAAACAAAAGTTCTGTACAACAAAATGGTGGGTTATCCAAAAAACCTTTTGTCTAATGGTACAATATTTTGCTTCTTTTCTTAGGTTAGGGCTCATAACAAAAACAGTGAAAGATAACTTCAAGACTCGTTTGGCCTCACCTCGCGGCCCGTTGCCTCCAGCACACCATCGGTGCCCTTGGAGCCCAGCCGCTCGATGACCCTTGCTCTCAGCCCCTCCTGGACAAAGCCAATGTCAGACAGCAGCTCAGTAAACTGCCTCTTCAGACTGGCGATCTCCTGTATGACCCACAACAAGAAGGCTTTCAACTTGTATACGGTCAAGACAATGACATCACAACACTACTACTACATAAGAGCTTTTTACATTCAATTTCTTACTTGACACAAAAATCTGATTATCTTAATATCCTCAGCCTAGATTCATTTGTGCGTAAAGGGTGACATCCGACATATTTAGCCATAAGCCCTTCTGCTGCACAGGAAGTAGATGACCTTAGATGTCTGACCTGCAGGCCCCGCCCAGACAGGAAGTTCTCCCTGCAGTACCGGAAGGCGGCCTGGTTGCCGTTCTTCGCAGCGCCGCACCAACCCTGCAAAACGAGACACGCCCACCACGGTATCAGAACCTGCCGTCCCCAGGCTCCAGGCACAACGTCATACCTATATCTACATACAGCATAATAATTACACAGTCAGAACCTTGTATGCCTGTAGAAGTGACAGATGGTCGCTATTGGCCAGAGCAAAGGTCAGCTTTTTTTCATTGGCTTCCTCCCTTTTGTCCCATGGAGAGACCTGGAGATAGGACAGAAGTAATAAGAGCAGGAGATCATCTTTTTTAATCCATTGTGTGTGGATAATATGTCCTAATCCTATAAAAAACACATCATTAACTAGCTACTGTAGTTGTGGTAAAATTACAACATTAATGTTTTGTACTATACTTTGTTGGATAACTAACAATTATACATTATAAAAAGTGTGTTGTCAGCCATTGGATGTTTTTCCGTGTCCGTGTGTTTAACTCGGTGTTCATGTTCGTAGTTCATGGCTGTAGTTCATGCCTGCGGCCACAAGGGGTGCCAGCAATGGCAGCAGCACGCATGCGGGACGGAGGGTGGGTGGAGCTTACGAAAGGCGATTTGAAGGCCAGGCTGGCTGCGATGGTGAGCGCCGGGTCCAGGCAGCGGAAGATGGCGCCGAACAGCATGAGCTTCCCGATGCGCACGTCTACGGGCAGGCAGGCCAGGTGGTAGCCCAGCGGGGTGAGCCGCTCGTCGGCCGTCAGCGCGCCCAGGTCCTGCAGGCGCTGCATGGCTGCCTCCACGCTGCCCGGGGCCGGGGGCTCCACCAGGCGGGAGAAGACCGACTCCAGCGTCCGCTCCGCGAACACGTCCAGGATCTTGATCCTGGGGAGAGGGACCACTAGCCTTGTGAGACCACGCTTTGTACAGTATTGTTGAAACTATGCATTAGACACATAAGAACACACGGAAATGTATGAAACAATCAGTAAATACGAATGACCCAAAGCTGGCCCGAAGAAGTGGGAAGTATCCCAATAAGGTGGCATTCAATCAGCGGGCGTCCGCACTGGCGGGGGCGGAGGAGGGAATAGGATGACTGGGAAGGAGCGTTACCGCAGACACAGCTGCTCCAGGGGGACCCTCTGGATCTCGGGCAGCTGCTGCTCGGCCAGCTGGTGCTGGAAGCAGTGGCTGGTGAAGAGGTGGAAGCAGACGCCCGAGGCCACACGGCCCGCCCGGCCCCTCCGCTGCACTGCGTTGGCCCGGGACACCCACGAGTCCTCCAGGCTCTCCATGCTCTTGGTCGCGTCGTACCTGAGGGGGCACAGTCTGTCAAATACTGTGCTACCAACATCACAAACAGGTAACGCAAGCTAGCGGCTAACTTAAGACAACGGCTAAGGTAAGCTGAAGGCTAACATAAGGTAGAGGCTAAGGTAAACTAAAGGCTAATGAATAAGGTAAGACAACGGCTTATGTGACACGTTATTGGTGTCACCTTTTCTCCTTCATCTTGCCGGAGTCAACAACGTAGACTACATCGTCGATGGTGACCGATGTCTCGGCGATATTGGTGGAGATGATGATTTTGGTGACGCCCTTTGGAGGCCTGTTGAAGACCAACTGCTGCTCCTCGTTGGACAGTGACGAGTGGAGTGGGTAAACCTCACACCTGGCAACAGGATCACAAACTTTTGATGAAACTATGTAGGATTGTTTCTGCCACTACAGCACTAGCATCTCAAACCAAGACAAATATACCAACATGCACGTGCAGCAAGACTGGCTATGAAAACAAAGAACAGAGGAGCTGGGATTACAACACACACACTTGGAATCTGATGTCATTCTCTGCTCAGTCAGGACCCAATTACTCCACTATATCTTTACAGAGAAAATGGTTGCTTGCTGCTATATACATTTTAAAAATATCGTATATAGGACCTTTAAACAAACCTCCAGTGTATAAACCAGGGGCTGAACTTTCTACAAGCACAGTATATTCTGACCCCATTCTGTTAACACCCTCCACGGTGGTGGTTGGAGGCACAGCAAATGATCCATAGTGGGCTCTAAATGCAGAGGAGGGGCACAAACCTTGCTTTGTTCCTGTTGTTGAACAGTCTGTTGGACTGGAGCTGCTCGTAGAGCATCTTGATCTCAGCCAGGCCCGGCATAAAGACCAGCACAGCACCTGAAGGCAGGGAGCAGAGGCTTGCCTTCACAAGCTTATCCTCTAAAACTTTATAAGGAACCCAATATGTAAAACAAAAATGTGACGCATCTTGAAAAAATTAAGACACACACACGCTTGTATAGCAACTTAGACATAAGATGTGTTTGAGGGTCACACCTGGAGGGTAGCTGTGATCTCCGTCCACAATCCACTCCAGCAGGCTCTCTATCAGGTCCATGTTGATCTTGTCCAGATCCATCTTGGATATGGACTTCAGCACAGATTTACTGATGCCTGCGGTGGAAAACAAACCAAGGTGATTCATGCACAATTATGATAATATCTAAACCATGCAGCCTTACCCTGCTTTCACACAGACGACAAACAAGGGCGATAAAGAAACCGGCTGCCATTCCTTTAATGAGAGAAGTCGCCTCGGGGTGACTTGGCCTGTGTGAGGCAAATACTGAGTGACACAACACGGTGACCACTGTACCAATGGGCGTGAAGGCAGAGTTGCTGAAACAATTGATCCAACCATTACGTAACCGCCAATAAGGCAGGAACGCCTATAAGCCACAAACAAAACTCCCTCTTCTGTCGTACGTGTGAACACAGGGCTAACACGGAGTATGCAAGCAAGTCTTAACCTTCCCGCTGTCCTAAGACTGACTACCAGCAGTGGGAGCCAACCGCAGAATTTAATTTGTCCGTGTGTTGGGTTGACTGGCAAGTGCACTGGGTCATATTGCCCCATAGGACAGCGGGAGGGTTAACGGGATACGAATTCATGCAGAGATATTTTGCATTATAACAAAAAACATGCATCTCCAGCCCACCTTTGTAGCGCATGCCCAGTTCCGGCAGGCTCAGCTGCTGGTCGGGCACGGAGTCTTTGACGAAGTCCTTGGAGCACAAGGACATGAAGTTCCACATGTCGTCCCCGAGATCGTCCACCACATCCTTGTTGGACCCTCTGCCTCCCCGCCCGCCCCCTGAGGAGCCGCTCTGCTTGCCCGAGCGCATGTAGGGGCTGCCGTCCTCGATCACGTACCTGGGTGACACGGCAACGCAGTGAGGTTGGCGATAGTTAGTCGTCAGGCAACTGATTGTACTCGGTAATATACCCATCATAAGAGTGTCAGTGGATGCCAGTTGCAAAACCTAATAATAGGCAGAATGAGGTAAATGTCAATCAAGCAGGATGTCCTGAGTAAGGGTTTAATCAGAAATCAAAACAAATTGTTGTTTTTGTTGTTGTAGTAATAATAATAATAATAATACACTTTTATGGCTTCAACTAACAAGCTATTTACTTCACTATGTTAAATGTTATGTTAGGGGTGTGGAGCAATATTGACAGCCAATGTGGTGCTGTGACATTAGTAGTGCTGGAAAATCTGTTGTTCTAGACAGTTGAGTTAACTAACCACTACACACCCACCTGGTTTTGGCGATGGCATCTTCAAGGAAGAACTGGTCCACAGGAAACGTGCGCCCTAGATAGAGAGAGAGAGATTGAGCAGGAGAGGTCAAGGTCACTGGGGTGTAACAGGCTGGCGTGCTGTGAAGGCCCATGGGGCACATTACCTGGTATGTGGATGGTGGGACAATCATAGAAGTACTCAGAGAAGAGGTTTGCATTTAGTGTGGCACTCATCAGGATGATCTTCAGGTCTGGCCGATGCATCATCAGATCCTTCAGCACCAACAGCAGGAAGTCACTGAATAAAACAACACACAGTCCAATACAAATAATGCATTTTATTTGTCCCCCACAACAGCAGCAGGATAGAGGCTACGGGGCAGAGCCCTGACATTTGCTTACATGCTCCGTAATACTGTAAATATAATTGAATAAAAGCATCTGCTAAATTACTATAAAAACTACAATAAAGCTAAACTGAAAAAAAAAAAAAAAAAAGATATTTATTTCTAAATCTTTATTCAAGGTGCCAAAGCCCACTGCTGACGTGCGGCTGAAGGGGGCACTGAGCCGCGGGGCCCAACCGTGGCATGTGGGAGCGGTCCCATGTGCCGCCTCCCGTCCCCCACCCCCGTGTGTGTGTGTGTGTGAGCCAGTGCACACCTTTCCTCCGTGCGCTCGTGCACCTCGTCCACGATGACATGCGTGACCCCTGTGAGGTCCGTCTCCCCCTCCAGCCTCCGCAGCAGGACCCCCGTGGTGCAGTACAGCAGGCGGGTGGCTGAGGACTGGCAGGGGACAGGATGGGGTGGGTGTATTATAAAGAAATTACACTTAAAAATAGCAACAATTGCACTTTTCTATGGGCCATCAATGGTGGGCAAGGGGCTTGTTGCTGCAGTACCAGCATTGGCCACCGTACCAGGAGGGAAGCCCTACTGTTGCGGTACATTTGACACCTGTCAGCACAGTAGGAAGGCCCTACCCTGACAGTCTCCAGGCGGATCTGGTAGCCCACGGAGTGGCCCAGGTTCTCCGCCCGCTCCTGGGCCACGCGCTGAGCCACGGAGATGGCGGAGATGCGTCGCGGCTGGGTGCAGATGATGTTGGCCACCTGCGCCACGGGCCCGCCCAGCGTGGCGTCCAGGATGAACTGGGGGATCTGGGTGGTCTTGCCGCACCTTGGGTAGAACGCACGTGGGCCGAGTAAGCGCAGCAAACACACAGCAAGGTACAGACTTAAGGACAGAAATAGGACATACTGGCTCTTTAGCATTCATATTGAGGATTCCAACCTGCATCACTGTTCCCGTAACGACCGTGTAAACATAGGCGTATTGTGGGGGCAAAACATGTTTGACTTCCGCTGACATTGATAACTCTTTACCCGTTGCTAAGGCATCTTCCTGGTTGGTAATGCAACAGCTTTTAAGCACGTTTCAGTTTGTTGTTAAGTGTCAAGCAGGCACCTTCACACAATACAAAGTCAATGGAAGACAACATGCTTTTGACCCCCAACAATCACGGGACCTGTGAGGTCAATACCTTCAGCCTGCTCCTATGTGGGCCGGCCATCCATCCACCATACTTAGCCTAGCTAGTGAAATCGCCCAATTTCTACAAGGGCATACCTTAAATGCTGGCAGCTTAATGGGGAGGTGTGACAACATGGTGGAACTGGACGTCACTGTACTTCGATGACACTGTTGTGTGGACTCACCCGGTCATCCCGCTGACCACCAGCACCTGGCACTGCTGCAGCAGCTCCAGAATGCTGTCCCTCTTCTGCCAGGCCGGCAGCTTCTGCCTCTGTTGCAGCATGGAGCTGTAGCGCCTGGATGACTGGGGGAGGACAGGCGGAAAGGGGGGTAACTCAAAGTCTGACTATATGACATTCTGTCACTAGATGTCACACTAAGCAGCTTCTCAGACCAAAACAAATGCACACCCAGCGCAACTATGAAAAACAAACAGGATGCAATTGTTCCACTCCACCTTCACATACAAAGTAGCTGTTTGTGTTTGCAGCAATACTATGTAAAATATCGTATATGGGACCTTTAATAGCAAAAGAACCACACAGCTTCAATGCAGCATTAGAGGCAGACTGTGAGCCGCCCTCACCTCCTTCCTCCTGAACTCGCGGCAGAGCCTGCCGTTCTCCTGCAGCAGGTTGTCCATGCGCATCTCGTGCCTCTTCACCGTCTTCTTCCTCAGGTTGACGTAGCTCTCCGTTTCCACGGGGACGACCTCGTCCACGTCCTCCGCATCCTCCTCGTCCAGCTCCTCGGCGGTTCCCGGCTCTACACAGGCGCACGCGTTCACATGCGGGCCTCCCAGACTCCTCTACAGCCTAGTTTGCTTAACCCTCCCGCTGTCCCAAGGCATTTCAGCAGACTACCAGCAGAGTCACACCTGGGTCATTTTCACCCATAGCACAGCGGGAGGGTTGAAGCTCCTGGCTTTCAGCGAATTTGGCTGATTGTAGCTCTTCTCGTGAATGTGTGGCCATCTCCCTGACTCCCCTATGTGAGTTCTAAAACCTAGTAGTATTTTGCATACTGTAAATGTGTAATATTGTGTGTAATACATAATTATAGTGCTTCAACAATGTTCAGCACCATTTCAACACGCCCTTGCTCTACCAGTTACAGTGGGACAATAGGTACCTTCTTTATGTTACATCGGTTTGAGACCAGAGAAGTGGTCCAACCAGCAAATTAACTCCATTGCCTTCCAGAGACCGTATCCTACCATATCGAATCCATCACATCATAGCCAGTTACAGATACAACGTTGTTTTAGCTTATGTTTAGCGCCACGATGATCTAATAAACATTACGTTCATTCTATTGACTTATATGAAGTCCTGTTCTCACCATCCGCCCTCCTGTGGTTGTTGGTGCTGCTGTTAGGTGTGTCGTTCCTGGTGTTAGTCGTCTGTTTACTGCCAGTGCTACAGCTACTGCTCCGGCTCTCCTGGGGCGATTCGCTGCTCCTCACCACCCTGCTCTTTGCCATGGCGACGGAGGAGGGGGCAGGAGCGGGGGCCGCCACCACCACTGGCGGGGGGCTGCTGTACTTATGATGAGGGGCGGCCAGCAGCTCCTCCAGGGCGTCCTGGTCCTCACAGAGGGTGATCAGGGTGTAGACGACGGGCTCCCCCCTGCGGGCGGCTGCCAGCGCCTCGCCGTACAGGCGCTCCGTCAGGGCGAGGCGGCCGGCGGCGCCCACCGCCTCGTCGTTGGTGCTGAAGGCCACCACGGGCGCCTGGAACGGGTAGCGGTTCCCCCTGGGGAAGCGCACCTCCAGCTCGTATTCGGGCGGGGAGTAGCTGGTGAAGCCCGGCTGGCCGGGCCCCGCCGGGTCCGGGGGGCCACCGCCGGCGGCGGGGAGGCTGTGCTTGTGCTTGCACTTGTTCCCGAACCTGCAGCCCTGGCCCTTCAGGTAGAAGCGGCACACGTCGCGCATGGCGACCGCGGCGGCGGCACGGGCGTCGGCGGCCCTGCCGCTCCTCGCCGCGGAGGCCGACAGGAAGGACAGGTCCAGGGTCACCGCCCACACGTGGTTGGAGATGCGCTCGTGGAAGCGCTCGCCGTAGATCGCCGCCAGCGCCAGGGACTCCTCCTGCCGCTGGCTCAGACACTCGTCCATGGGCGCCCCCTGCAGGCCGTCGGGGCAGACGGCCTTGGCGCCGTAGCGCTCGGTGAACACCTGGTGCAGCAGCTGCTCCAACGTGGCGCCGAACTCGCCTCCGCCCGCCTCCAGCGCCTGCCTGCTGCGCTCCCGGTCGAAGCCGTACCTGGGGACCCACGAGCAAGGCACAGCAACAACAGAAACATTCCATGTGACTATTTGACATGCGTATATATGCACTGCCATTATTATGTGGCGTGTGTATAAATACAATCCATTATCTGTGTTCCTCCTAGGTTTTACAAACATCTACAGGCCTTCGTAAGACACTGTGTACCACACAAGGAGGCATAGTGGAGGAGGTAGGAGAGATTGCATGAATTATTGCTTTCTTTTCATTAGCTGAATTGAAAGCCCTATTGATGGTAGCAAATCACCTGCAGAGTTTGCCGATAGCAAACAATGAGATGTCGGGTTCGGGGGCAGGCCGCTCCTCTCCGGACGCCGGTTCGAACACGGGGTACTCCGCTCGCTCCACGGGCTCGTCGTGGGTGACCCAGAACTGGCCCTCCTCCCGCTGGTCCAACAAATCATAGTCATCCTCATCCTCCTCTTCCAAATAATCGGAGCCGGATTCCCTGCAAGGCAGTGCGGTTTACGTTAGGCTTGACGGGGCAGGGGGTCGGGGGCAGACCGACATGCCGGACACACTCACTCCTCCAGCTCCTCGTCGAAGTCCTGCGCCTGCAGCTCCCTCAGCAGCTCCCTCAGCTGCTCCTGGTTCTCACTGGTCATGAAGAGCTTCTGCATGGGCATGAGGCTCATCGTCTCAGGCCTGACACTGGGTCGGGGGTCTTCCGGTCTGGGCCGCGGCCTGTCGCCCAGCAGGGACCTGGGGAGGGCCCTGCTGCTGCCCCTGCTGCTGCCCCTGCTGCTGCCCCCTGCGCCTCTGCCTCCCCTGCCTCGCCCCCCACCCCTGTCGACACCCCGTCCTCCACGACCCGAGGCTCTACCGCCGCCACCCCGACCGCGGCCACCGCCTGGCGTAGGCCTGTGGGCGGACAGAGGGACAGGAGGGCTCGCACAATGAACACCGTGGAGAACAGGCGGAGAGAGAATGGCTAACAACAACAACATGCACACAACCATGTACAACAAACTACTAGCATGGTATCATCAAACGTCCACATCTACCTTCTGGGGCGCGCAGGTCCAAAATCAAGGCTGAAATCGTCACCATCATCCCAGTCACTACCTGCTGCCTTTCTGCTACCTCCTCCACCTCCTCCACCTCCTCTTGGTTTGTTAAATCTTCCTCCTCCTCTGTTCGGCTTTCCTCCTCTCCGCCTTGCACTCATTTCTCTTTTGACTGCAATACATTAAACATTTTAAATTAAATTAAATTAAAATAAAAAATAAAAGAAGGTGAGATCCCAGCTTGTCAACTGTTAAGTGGAAAGCAGCATCAATCACAAAGTAAATGTCAAAACCGCACACGCTACTCACATTCAAACAATTTCCATTTACACCGGCAAAGAATCTGTGGAGGAAAACAAACGGTAGTATTTAAGCATAAGTATTTAGGTTTGGGAGGGTATATAGATACTCTTACTGTACATTAACAGAAATCTGCATAGCTCTCCGGGATGTTTGGAGGAGAATGTTTTCAGTTTCAGTTCATGCGTGAGCGATGAGATGGTGGCTGACTCACACATACACCCAGCTGGTGGGTACAATGTTCAGTCAACTATGTATAACACAATTCACAACCAGCCAGCCAGTTATAAGCTCTTGCTTCCCGGTGATATCACTAAACAACACCCCCATAATGAGGCCATATTCACATACTTTACATTTACTGTTATTCTCAATCCCCACTTCAGGTACTGTACAATATTTACCCGGTGTTGTTGTGCCGACGTTATAAGTAACTACTGTTGGGAACCGTGTATTCATTCCTTCTGTGTTTTTTTTTTGTGACGTTGACTGTTTACTTGGTCTTAATATTTTATTGGGTCATTGGGCTGGTTAGCATATATAAAAAAAACGCCAGGGAAACAATTTTAAGTGAAAAAAGCCATACAGTAAAGACACCGGCTGGCTAGTTAGCTAGCCTGACACGCTTACAGTACAGTAGTACAACAAGCTAGACAAATTAAACTTTCTAGCAGGGGATATTTTTAAACAATGAGGTTGGGGAACTCGAAAAGTACCCCCTTTAATAAATCATGTTAAATAAAACATTGAAATACACTAGAAAATTCTCCCGAAGGTACACAATTAAATAGACATGAACCGACCTGGAGAGTGCAGCTGATTAGACAGTGCGTGTCGCAGATTGGTTGAAAAATAGAGGTCAAAGTTTCTCTTCCGGTAACGTTTTACTTCTAAACAATATTTATATTTTGTTCTAAAGAAACATGTAACGCTGCATGTGTTTTATATTTATTTCTTGCAGGGGCTGAGTACATTTGTTGAGTTTTGTGAGAAATGGTTGAGCGCAAAAACGCATGTTTTCATGCTACGCACCACCATCTGACACCGGTCACTATGGTTACGGCGGTCGGCTTGGCTTGCTTACACTACAAGCAAAAGGAATTAGATGTTTTCTTTTAATAAATACCCAACTTTGTTGTGGCAAATAACTGGCCGCAGACAATGTCCAAAGAAGATTTCGGTATGTGTTCATAACTTGACATGAATACGTTACATGAATGTAGCACGTTGCAATTGTTAATTCAACTAGCCTACAGTACTGTAGTCTACTGTACATTTCTGGTCAGACACTAACATAAATACTTTGCTTCTGATTGTCATCCAAACGTCAAGAAACAGCTTTAAGTTCTAAGGTGACAGGTGATTTAGGAAACAAACAAAAGTAAAATAAGGCTTTAAAGTCTTATCTTTTGGCAACAGCAACACATGTAGCAGTGTATTATGTTATATATTTGGATATTGTTTGATTTGTATATTTTATATAATTTCCTTAACCTCTTTGAAAGTGTGCTACATCTTCCCGAATGGAGACAAATATGGTGAGTAGAAGTATAAAAAAATAAAAATAAAACACTCAGGTTTACGACCTACACATTCAGCGTCATCTGGTCTTTCATGGTGTACGTAGAGGGCGAATGCAGCATGTCAGAATCAGGGGCGCTGAGGAGAAGTGGAAAAGGAAAACAGACCTTGGCCTGTGGAATCATCTATGATGGAGAATGGAATGAGGATAAGGTATTGAGTCTGTGTGTGTGTGTGTGTGACAGAGAGACAGAGAGAGAGAGAGAGAGAGAGAGAGAGAGAGAGAGAGACAGACAGACAGACAGACAGACAGACAGACAGACAGAGAGAGA
>JAODUG010045791.1:0-16323 GCA_027564795.1 Aphredoderus sayanus | reverse complement strand
AAGGCGCTAAACCTAATTCTACAGCTTACACACACACATGATGTGCACTGCTGGCACAACAAGGTGTGTTTGAAACCCGAAGACAACAGGAGGGGTATAGGGATGAAAAACATAACAAATACGTAAAGAAAGCACACACAGCAATGACAGTTAAAACACACACAAAATCATACACAAAAATACATAAAAATAGTTTTATGCTGTCATATGGCTGTTTAGCAATGGGCACTCATACACACGTACACATACACGTGTACGCTCACAGACCATTGATGATGAGTGTGTTGGAGCATCTAATGACCAAACAAGATTTCTCCTCCCACTGGGAAGTCTTCTTGTTTGTGTGTGTGTGTGTGTGTGTGTGTGTGTATATGGACTCTTGCTTTCACAGGCGCAACACTGCATCTGTCTGATGTGTTTAAAGACACACCAGCCACCCTGATTAGCGTCTCCATAGCCGGCCATAAATAATGAGATTTAGCTCAATTAGGATCCTCTTGAAGTGTAAAACAAGTGGAGAGGCTACAGTTAGCATCCCGTAATCCACACACCTCCCGCTCGGCCTGCTAGTGGATTACAACCCGGGGCCAGTGTTTATCCTTTGCGTAAACTAGCTGCTGTGTGAAGCAGTGGAGCTGCAGAGCGGAGCAGACACCTCCTGGGCCGATAGCATCTGATCTCCCACCTGCTTGACGAACAACAGGACACTCTAGGCTTCCTGCTCTGCCACCCCCCTCCCTCCTCACCCCAGCAGCAGTAGCAGTAGCGGCAGCAGGAGCTCCACCAATACTCCATCTATCTTCCGGTTCTGAGCCACGATCTCTATCTGCACAGCTCAGACATGGCCACTGGAAAGGCAATTCCATCTCAGTCATTTTTCACAAGTAATGGCCTCTGTGATGTCGTCGCCGTGTACATTGGGGTGGCAGGCTAGTTTCAGAGAACGATCTCGGATAAGATGTAATGCTGCATTGATATTGCAGTGGGATAGTGAGCATAAAACATGCTTAGGTAACACAAGACCATAAGAGCCTAGGTTCGTGCTATTTCTCTTCACCACACCTAGCTGAACAAGCTTTTATGATTTTTGATTGGCGGCTTTTTCACCGCACCGGTGGTGAAGAATACATTTACACTAGCAGCATTACTCGGTACTTGGTGAAGGCCTTGGGAAAATCACCGTTGCCATATACAGTGTATCTGCTGGCAAAAGTGCAGAAAATCAATGCACTCAGACAGGCCGCGGAACACACCAGAGAAAGGAACTAGACCTATGAACATGCCATGATGCTGACAGGCATGAAACGTGACGGAACCACGCAAACTGCCCTGCTTCGTTCCTAAGATGATACACGCTGAATCATCATGCAATTCCACAAATTGACTGCCAGTCAGAGCGCCACGCGTCCCTGTCTGCGATGACTGACTGACAGCCGTGTGTCTCGGCAGGTGAAGAGATGGCACACATCAACACATTGAGGTTTGACAACGGCGCCACAACTATGTTACAGTAACCCTGCTGGTGGACGACAGGGAACACTCTCTTCCTGTAAAGTGTATATCATCAAAAACGTATACATTGGAGTGGTAGGGATAGTATATTAAACACAATGGAAATGCGTAATAAATTCGTAATTCTTTCAAAATGTGGAAATTATCTCGCAAGGCGCCTGAAAGCATCTCGCAAACCCTCAGGGGGTCTGCCTCTCTGTCTGTCGGTATGTATGTCGGTCTGCTAGTTTATGGAGTGTCGGCGAGGCCGGCAGAGATATGGTTTCATTCCCCTTGGCACAGCCGGGCCACACTGCTGACAGCAGGTTTCATTTGATGTGGGCGTCTCGTGTTGGGTTTCAGCGCCGGCTTCTACATATGATCTCCATTATGACCAGGGAGCAGGAACACACGCTGGCTGGATGACTGGTGACTCTGGGCGGAGGGGACTGGGGGATGGAGGGGTGGAGGGGTGGAGGGGCGGGCGTAGAGCCTATAGGAGGGGATGAAATGCACATGTTGAAAGAAAGAAAGGTCCATGGGAAGGGAATAGAAGAGAGGAAAGGCGATGGAATGTACAGCATGAACAAGAGACGGAACAGACAGAGCTGGAATAAGGGTGTAATGGAGTGAAATGAACGCAGGCCTGCCCTACAGTATGACTGCAGTGGCCTCTTCTCTCACCACACGTTGTATGATTATTGCATATGATTAAAAGCATAGTGTAATATGTATACTTATTGGCCAGAGGAGGCAGAGTTGAGGAAGGTGCATGCAAATCAACTTTGGCCAATCACCGTGTTTACATTTTCAGCATTTAGCACATGATTTTGTCCAAGGCGTCTATTAATTAGGACATTTGTCAATAGATTCATATTTGTACCATATCAGATAATTATACATCTTAATTACATGTAAAAGCAATTTAGGTTAGTTAAAATTATCTATCAAAATATGAACTGAAAAAGTATTTTGGTAAATTTTTACATTGATATTGTATATCCTTGATAAATATAAGCGAGTGCACAAAGAATTTCATTGGCTTGCATGCAAAAATAAATTGAAGGAATACAGTAAATTAAAATCACTGTTGATGTGTTTCTTCTTTAACATTACTTTTTGAACTTTGTTTAGAAATGCCAGTGTAAAAAGGCAAACCAAAGTAAATGGGAAACATTTTAAGACACATCTGTGTGCATGGTGCACCCACTTTGAATGGACAAAACTTGATGTAAGTATTTGGTTTGTTAAACAAATGTGTACTTCTACATAACTATATCCAATCATCAAATGCCAGCTAAATTACTTAAGGAATGTGCATGCATTCTCTAACAGCCTACATTTCCTGCATCTATCAAATTATTGTCAAACTTCAATTAAGTGAAGTGATAATTTCACAATAACCATATACTATTAAATAAAATCTAATGTTTTGTTATTGTTAATACTGTACATTACAAATCAAAATGTAAAATGAAAATATTATTTGTTTCTATTGCATTTGGTCTAATATTTAACATAAACATAAATACTTTAATATATATGTTATTCATATATATATTTATTTATGTTTATCACATGCTGGTGAAATATAGATTGTAATAGTTTATCTAGCTCATGTAATTACTGAATAATGGGACAGAGTTATGTCGCCTATCTTTACTATGTTGATAATAACTTAACTCTAGGACCAATGAGTTCAATAATATGTGTTGGGGGGGGGGGAATCATATTTATTGGATTTAACTGTTTGGGCTTCTTTCCATTAAACTGAGACTGCACCCTATTCTATAATTCCTCCTTATCAGCCAGAGGCTTTAGTTATTTACTTTAAAATGGACTAATTTCTTATTCCAGCGGAGGGGGTAACAGCCGCTGACTTGAACAGCTGCTTCATGACCCAAAAAACTGTCAGTCTTTCCCTGGAATAAATTGTGGAATGTTCCATTTTTCAGAGCGGGGTAAAGAGGCAGAGAGAGACAACGAATTCTGCCGAGAATGTGAACAAATACAAATATTTTCTCTATGATGTGCAATAAGCAATGTAGAAGTTCGAAAATCCAATCGCCCACTTTTTCTCGTATATTTATTTTGTCAGTTATAATGTTGTATTTTTAACGCTTACCCTGCCCTTAAATGCAAAGATTCGTGTAGGCTCATAGTAGAATCAATTCACAGAGAGGGCAACTTGAAACCGTCCACTCATGCCTGTGCCCCGAGTTTGGAGAGTGGCGTGTCGGCAGCTTGGAGTTTAATAGTCCGGGTAGCATCCGTGCTATGTACATGTCTGCCTACCCATGTGTATGTGCATGGTTGTATGGCTAAAATGTGCTTCGAATTTTAATATATTTAAATATTTTACACAATTAAATATGTGTTATGCGGAGCGCTGAATTCATTCTAAAATAAAATGTTATTCCACAGTCGATCTCAGCGTGGTATACTAGCTACTACCATATAGTTCTATGGCTACTACGCGCCATGTCACACAGGTAAGTGTGTTCAGTGGTAACATGAACCGAGACAGTTAACGTTTAGATTCATTAGTGAAATGTCACAAATATCCTCTCTAAAATCTTCTGTCACAATATATTTTGTTCCTGTGCACGCACGAGTGCACATATTAATCACAATTTAAATCAACAAACATTATCATAAGTTATTATAGCCATAGATAACAGTTTTGATGTTTATATTGGGAGGTTAAATGGGCATTGGCCCATCTCATTAAGGTACTAGGTCACAGTCTATGTATTTATTTGTATTATGTATTATATATTTACTTAATAATTACATGTCTGTTCACTTACTCCATATAATGGGTGAATTTAGATTAGTTCACATGCTTTACGAGCTCCTATATAATTTTTATTTAGAGCATATTCCTTCTTAGTTAGCGCCATTCTGGATTAGTAATCGTTTAATAAGATAGGCCTCCTCTCGTTCTTACTCCATTATCCTTGCATACGTCCAGTCAGTCCTGGTGAATGCCTTCTCCCTACTTTCCTGCTGTCTGACTGTCACTTCTCTCTCATTATTCTGTTCATTTCCAGTCAGTCACATCCAGCGCTGCTCTGTGCTCCGCATAAGCAACTGTTTGTGTGTGTGTGTGTGTGTGTGTGTGTGTGTGTGTGCGTGCGCGTGCGTATGTACGTGTGTGTGTGTGCTCGCGCGTGTGAACGTGTGTTCTCGCACGCACGCGCTTCAGTGGTGGCGGCTTGTTTAATGCACTGCAGGTTGGCTCCTGCAGCAGGTCTGGCCAGATAAGAGCAGCACAGCTTTCTGCTGGGAGGGAGGGAAGGACAGAGAGGGAGAGAGAGAGGGAGAGAGAGAGGTACTTGCCTCCTGAACCCACAGGAACTATTAAACTGTAATGCTGGGGCCACCTCAAACCTAGATCTATAGCTCCCCCTGTGGATGATTCACTGAGTTGCGGTTGTTGTGTTCTATAATGTGCACAGGCACAGTGGTGTGTGCATGTGCGTGTGTGTCAGAGAGAGAAGTCATTGGATCGTCCAAATAGATTTGGTAACATAGTTTCTATAATGTCACCAATGTGAAATGTCACTAGTTATTGGCTTGTGTTAGTGATCAGAGATTCTTTACTTGTTTACTCACTGTAAGAACTGCTGAACGGTCATCCCTACTATATTAAAACGACCACTGCACTCATCAGCTCATAATTGGCAGCTTGCGTGACACATGTTGCTTGAGGCAGAGGCTGTAACGGTCATAAAATCCCAGTTTATCTCTCTCTGTGTCAACGGAGAGCGAATGGTTGACAGAGGAAGGAGAGGGAGGGAGAGAAGGACAGAAAACAGCGAATATTTGTATGATGTGTAACCATGAGGAACATCTCGAGCTCTTGTTTTTCTTTGTCAGCCATATACGCAAAGTCTGCCCTTCTATTTTTAGCCTGATCAGATAGACACCGTGATTTGATGCCTGCAAAAAGCCAGTGTCCATTTGCTTCTCTAGCTCTCTTGCTTGCTCTCTCTATATAGAATGAGAATGAGACAGTAGGTGTTGATGATTTCTGACACACATATATATATATATATATATATATATATATATATGCTATAGGATGTGATACTTCACACTAATAGAAATATTGTAAACTGTTCAAACACACAAAAGCAAACACTCTCTTACGCTGTTTTTCTTTTGTTTCACCATAATGTTATCAATGACATCCCAGCTGCTGCCAGCCTCATTCATTGCACACGTGCATAAAGTACACACGCTCACGTGCACACACACAGACATCATGTTGGCCTGATCAAGAATATGCATTTTTTTTTGTCTATTCCAAAATTGCCGACCCTCATCCCAGTGTTCTGGGATGTTTACCACTTGTGCTTTAAATGTTCAAAAGTCCAAAACTGAGTTTTTTCAGAAGAACATTCAGTTTCTATGCCTTGAGAAACGACCCATTTTTCCTGTGGTATCTGACAATGTCAGGGCTAGAAGCTACTTGTTGTTAATCTAGATTTCCCAGATTGGAACAGAAAACATATCCACTCCATTCTAGTAAGTTTTGTACTTTTTTACTCGATTTACAAACTACATCACATTTGCAATAAGCTAGGAACACAGGTTACTTACTCACAGGTATCCTACCCTACATGTAGGTGATATGAATATATTATTAACAATAACAAATAAACAAAATACAATATCATCTATATAATAATGTTGATACAAATGATTGTACAGCAGGAAATGTATTATCTGTCGTTATAGTTAATTTTGCAACTCTTAGTACCTGGCACCACCAAGTGGACAAAATGTAAATTGCAGACCAGCTCTTCTATTAGATAGATAAAAACAATGGGGTATGTTTACATTCACTACGTTCATGTTTCTGTGGTGTGTGTGTATAGCATTCAACCAATCAATTATTAAAAAGCTTTGTTTATAAAAACACAAATAAAAGTCTCCGAATGACTTACCATGAAAACAATTTATTCATGATGTTGCAAGTAATATTTCATTGAAAACAAACTGACCAGTAAAAAGGAAACTAGATTTACAACCCTTTTATATTCAGTTATACCATCCTTCCATCTGAACTAGGACTCATTGTGGATGGCTTTAAATATTTAAATTTGGCTCATCCCCTAAATAAGTGTGAGAACATTATCACTCGTATTAATCACTACGTAGTATAGTCAACATTTACAGTAAATAGCAACACAAAAGAAATCACAAGTCTATAGTAGAGTCCTGCCATACGTGTACGGGCGGTCAGGATAAACTGGCGAAGCGTCACTGGCATGCACGGAGCGTAGTCTACATGGCCTGGATTAAAAAGGGAGCTACAAGACACCATAAACAGAGAGAGTCATAAAGGAAAAGCTCATCTAAGACAGTGCAACTCCGATCAAGGTCTATTCTAAAAGCCTTGCATTACACATCATTACAGAGGTTATCTGTCCAGCATGTGCTCGTATGACATACAAAATATTAGACTATTATAAAGCACATGGCACATTGAAGAGCTAAGGACCCTTTGGGTGATATAAGAGTAATAACAGTAACAATACAGTAATATGCATACTTTACTCTCATGTCTCTCTCTTCTGAAAAGTGGTACAATGTGTTGTTTTCAGACATAGCAAATACATTGTGTATGATCATGTTACTTTTTCCCTGTCCAGAAAACATGGCACATGTTTATCAGGAACTTGTGTTGTTGATTCTGAATTTAAAAAAAGTATGTGAGAAATGAGTGGAACAAGCCACCAAGTGTAATGTAGGCCTTGTTTTCATTTGCCAAATGTGATCAATCTAAGTCGATAGCTCAGCTGAGTTATTAAAATGGCTGTGGGGGAGACTTTTTTTGTTAATCTGTAATGCATATCCCATTTATTTAGGTGTAGTTGTTATGTCTCTGCTCACATTAAGTATTTGTTCTCACAATTCTGCGTTCAAAGTGTTTTGCTATTCCTCACTGCCTTTTTCTTCCTTCCCGTTTCCCTCTCTTTCTCTCTGTCTCTCTCCCTATGTTTTTGCTCTCAGCAAGACACCAATTAATCCAAACTGTCTGCGAGAATGAGGAAACCTAAATTCATCATCAAATTGAGTCGCAGTGTGTGGCCTGTTTCTTCTCCGCATAAAAAATAATAATTAAAAAACGCTTTGAAAGCTTTAAAAAGCTTTCAGCCGTATTCCACCTGCTGTCCTTGACTCCTGCACAGCGTGGAGACGGTTCAAGTAGATACCTCTCATTGTCCTATCGATAAGCGATTAGCGCTTTGATCGCTACAATTTCATTGGGGCACTAAGGTTGGCCTGAAGATGAAGCAGAATGACTTAATGAAGCCCCTACTGTACAGAGACACAGGTAGATGATGTTAGAGTCGGATGAAGTGACAAGTGCAGCAGAGCGTCTGGGAGGTTGCCATGCACAAACAAACAAACAAAAGGGTCCGATAAAGACTGACTTGTGACACACAAGTCTGTCCTTGATGTGTGATGTGTGATGCATTTCTTATTTGACCCCCTTTACTCAGGGGCAGACATTTTAAACACAGCCACTCTGGGGAAACAGAGTTGCTCTCCTGCTGGATGCTTTTAAACACATGTCTTATTCAAATCAACCTTGACTGGCAGCGGCCCCGCCTCCTGGGTCTCCTCCGATTGGTTCACGGTGACGGCAATCACAGGGGTGAGGTGGTAAGGGTTAACTTTATGGGCGTCGTCCATAAACTCTTTGTCTCCATTGATACTCAGCTGGAAAGACACGTGCCTTGCTTAATGGTATGACAGTATAACCACTTGATAGAAATGTGGCAGCAATGGAAGTCGCGAGCCGACTTCCTGTGTGTGTAAATATCTATACCTGTGTCTTGATGTGCTGTTCTGGAGCAGTGACCAGGCTGGCACAGCTGAGCCATAACATCACCATGATGGAAAGGAAGAGACAGGCTGCTAAAATCCACCGTGGAAGACCTGAGCGCCTGGAGGACAACAGCGGAGAACAGGGAAGAGGAGTTTAACAGTGTCAGTCTTGCTTGAGACGGAGCAAATAAAATAAAGCTGAGAATATTCCCTTATAGCCACCGATCCATCTATTACATTACTTCCGCTAAAGAAAACCCTGTAGCCAATTTCCTGTGAAGCAAACAAACCAGCTTAGCTGAATAGGACAACTGATTTGATTTGCAGTGATTTTGGCATTGTATAGAATTAAAACAACAAAGGTAACAAAGACACACATGTTCAAGCTACAAATGTGTGCTTCCCGTCTTCCACAATGCTACACGCGACACATTCATGCAACTACCGCATGTTCACACTACAACTATGTGCCTCCTGTCTGCCACAATCGTTCATGCAACTACCGCATCGGAAGATCGCCCTCTAGTGTGCAACAAAGTGCATAATGTTACGTGCAGCAGCAGCGAGAGCGCCGCCTCTCACATCACGGCAGTGTCCTCGCTCACCTTGACATGCAGCCCAAGAAGTCGTGCTCAGCGGTGGGATCATCTGTATGCTGAGCAGGGTGCTTCCCTTTGCCTCCCGATTTGGTGCCTCCCTTCTCCCCATGGCCTCTCGCGCCTGCCGAGGAGTCAATGTGAGTAAACCGTTTTCTAGGCAGACAAAGGGGGGGGGGGATACGGTCTGCCAGCTACAGGGGCAAGGAAACTCCCCGCATAGAAAATAATGTAATGTGTTGGCTGACTGGGTCATGTGAACAAGGCAACATACTATTCTTTACCAAGCCTTAATAGCCCGTTAATAGAGCAATAAAATCACCACCATCACAGTTTATAAGAAGTACAATTAGCTTTTGGCACACCTAACTTCTAATGAAAATATACAGTATAATGATGTGAATCTAAGGTGCATCTTTATTGATCAGTTTTGGAGCCAAGCCTCTGGAGGTCATTTGGAGAACTGCACCATAAGCCACTATGAACCTCATTGTATCAGAAATGCAACAGACCAATTATAGTTATAAGTATTCCTTTAACATATTACCTTTAAGATATTTAAGATAAGTGCCTCAGCATTTTATTTGTGTATGCATGCAAAGGGTGCATAATTGTGACATTCTCACCATGAGGCCTCTGGGTATGAGAGTGTACTTGTGGCCAGGGTTTGTCAGCCACGTTGGAACGTGGTGCCTGCAACTCAGGCAGAGAGTACTCCATCTCTGGCTGGCTCTGGGGAACAACCACATCATCTTACTGATACAGTACGTCAAGGTCAAATAGCTGCATGGGATTTGTTTAAACCTGATCAAATAAACTCTGTCCTGGGTTTGTATGAAAACCTCACTATTTTCATATTGTCTATGATGGGCTAACATGACTGTAACTGTGGTACAATTCATCAGTTGTGGGGTGTATATTATTTGGAATTTCATTTTTACTGAGTGTGATACTCTCTATGACGCTTCTTATTTCTGTTATACTCAAACCACCATTTCAATCAGAGCTGGGAATTTAAACTTGGAAGGAAGACTTAAATCTGCTACCATGCACTGTGTGAGAGAACGCATATCTATTAGGAGAAAGAAGACAGATACCCAAAAGGAAGCAAACGACACCCCAACATTAATTATTTCAGTGTTGTATCGTCCATAACGTTTGCTGTGTTCATGGATCCCCAGGAGAACTCATTAGAAGAGGATTTTGGATCCTAACTGCTGACCCCATACCTTCTCGGCAACTGCAGCCTTAGCCGCTAATGCTCACGATACTGCTGCTAGCTGCAGCAACTAAATATACACACAGGCAAATTTGTGGCGCCCGCACACACACAGTGGTGCACATTAGCAGGTTAACTTGATTGGTGTGAAGTACTTGTGTAAACCGACATAATTAATATAGGGTTTAAAGTGTTTAGGACACTGCATGCTTTCAAACAATATAACCAAGAACAGTGTGAAGAAAATAAATCTGTTAGCAAGAGTAAATATAAAACCGCAACACATTCAGTCAAATGTGAAATCACGCACATGCAAAAAAAAAAAAAAAAAATTGTTTTTATTAGTCCTGCGAGCTGTAGTTAGCAATGTTTCTTTACAGAGTGCATTCAAACCAGATGCAGCCCTGGAGAAAAGGCCCTGGGATGTGGGGCACAGCTGAGAGCGGCGTTTCCCATTGGCTTGACAGCAGAGATCTACCCATCAGAATAAGAGCGCCCTGATCAGCATCTGTCATGCATTACTGAAGGGAATGCCAAACGTATACTCTGTCTTTAGAGAGAGAGCGAGAAAGAGAGCGAGAGAGTGAAAGAGAGAGGGAGAGGGAGAGAGAGAGAGAGAGAGAGAGAGAGAGATAGAGAGAGTGCGGCTGGCAATGGAACAGGGGACTAGAGAGAAAGTGAAATAGTGAAAGGAAGAGAGAAACTAAGAGCAGAGAGGTGGAAACACTGGGTCTCTTATCTATTTCTTTAGTGGATTCACTCTTTGTTTAGGATAGGACATCCTGTGAAATGTGCGCTGTACTGCACTGGCTTTCAAAATGTTTGACTCATGAACTGAAAAAGATGTTCCCTCCCTTGAACAACTGCTTGGTTGCAAGATATGACCACTTTTCCTACTAAAATTTATATTAATGAAATAGTAGTAATGAAAA
The DNA here is from genome assembly GCA_027564795.1 of Aphredoderus sayanus. Taxonomy (NCBI): domain Eukaryota; kingdom Metazoa; phylum Chordata; class Actinopteri; order Percopsiformes; family Aphredoderidae; genus Aphredoderus; species Aphredoderus sayanus. The sequence goes on along the minus strand of JAODUG010045791.1, from coordinate 5,239 downwards.
ACATAACATTTTAGATAAACCCAGTTAAAGCACTAAAACATACTTAAAATTGCAATATAACAATTGCATTACAAATTAACAAATGCATACAGTTTAAACAAATATTTCCAAATTGTCAGTCCCCTTCCCCACCACTTTGGGAACATGTGACTATACATGATGTATAGTCCATAAATACACTAGAAAATATGCCTCAATATCTTTCCATGAGACTAGTTCTAAAGCAAAACACTGGTCCCTTTTCCACATACTGTACCTTAGCTTATACTGTACCTTTCTGTGTTCATTGTTTTACAGTAAAACACTTTTGACCAAATAATTTATGTAATTGTTAAGAATAAGATGGTCTCCAAATTTCCATGAAAATATATACTAAGTTCAGTTTGTTGTACAACTAACTGAATAGTGTTCAAAACAGTAGATACTATTTTTGTATTATAATTACTTTGCATGCCTACAGGCTACTCAAATGCAATCAAACCAGTGTTTTTGTTAAACATCTAATCTCCTCGTGATCACTTAAAAGTAATTTTAGCAAACTTCCTGTTTGCTTGAGCTTTCTCTCTCTCTCCCTCTTCATCATGGATGCCCACACATTGTGATTTGTAGTGCAGGCAGCAGAGGCTGGGTATCCCCGCAAAGCTGTCCCCTCAACTTAGCTCCACTTTTTCTTTCCGTTACTGTACTTAGAAAGTCAATCTGTCATGCGGGTGGCAGTAGACCAGCTGCCCACTAAACACAGGGCTTCTAGCCATCTCACAACCCTGTGGAGCCTGGCTTCCCCTCACGGCTTCAGCTGGCATGCCATTACTGTAGAGTGAATGCATCCATCACTCCACCAGGCACCCTAAAGAAAGTTTGCTAATTTCATGTTAGCTAGCCGCTAGCCACTGAGGTTGTAAGGAGGGGCTGCACAAGCCCCATTTGTCCCTTTCTGCGGATCTAGCAAGCTTGTTTTCTTCTTAGGCTGGGTGACTTATGTCTATACAGTCCTCTGCTCTATGAACACATGCCTGTCTAAATAAAGCTGTGGAAAATAGAGAGCAAAAGTACAGTAAACTAAGGTGGGCATTTTATCCCAGCCATTAGTGTAAAATGTAAAAATGATGGCAAGGCTCTGTTGTGAGTCAGTTCTCATTATGGTCTCAAATCTATGGCTGCAGTGCCAATTAAGAGAAATACAGTTCATAATGTGTCTAAACTACAGAGATTGTAGTCTGTTATATAAGTCTGTATTTTTAAGAAATACTATACAATGATTTTATTTACTTCAGTTAAATTTACTAGACGAACGTTAGTGGCATCATGAAAACAAAGCGAATGATCTGCACTGTCTCTACGAACCATGGTCCTTTATATACATGTTATGTATTATTATAATACATGTTATGTACTGTAGATCCATCATGCCATGATGTGGCATATTTCAAATCCTTTATGGGCTACAGAGCTGCCCTGTAACCAATATTATTTTACTGTTAAGACTGAGTTGTATAGCTGTTTTGTTTTAAATGCTTACATTTTAAATTGCAAATTTCACTGTACGATATTTTTTTATGTAGTCATATTATATTTATTGTATTATTAGATAATAATAATAATAATAATAATATTATATCTTTTTTTAAATTTTCTCATTTATTTAATTATATAATATAGCTATATATAACACTCATAAGCATAGCTATAATGTGGATTTAAATTCAAAACTACAATCGGTCCATTTAGAGAATTGTGTTCTGTACGTAAGGCAAAACAAAGCTTTTCAAAGCTAACATACTTTACAACACTGGTCATTTAGCAGCTAGATCTAAGAGCTTATGGCCTCCCCCGATTCCCCACAATGACACAGAACAACTACCTGGAAGACCACCACCTTGCCATCATCCGCCTGCAGGTAGAAGGTCCAGGTGGAGGAGATGAAACTCTGGGCAGAGCTCACAATGTCATTGCACCAGCTGGACACAGCCTCCATGACAGAGGGCGGCTTGGGTCGGTGGGTTAGGGCCTTCAGCTGCACAGAGAACATCACAACACTGTGGCGGTTATGACATGAACAAGTGTGTGTGTGTGTGTGTGTACTTGGTGCTTCCAATATGGCTAGCACAATGATTTCCAGCTTTTTCAGCCAGATATAGAGAAATTCATATATTGTGGTTGCTTATGTGCTCATGTGCATGAGGGTTGAACAACTTATTAACTACATACAATAAAACATGCATACATACATATATCCTATTATTTCCCTTCCCTTCCCTCTAAAACCGGGTGCCGGCCCCCACTTTGAAAGCCGTTGTGATGGTGCACCACTTGTTCCACGCTCACCTTCCTCCTCTTGATCTCGGGCTCCGAGGGCTGGCTGGTGCAGCCCGTGCTGCAGGCCTCCTGCTCCAGAAGCTTCACGTAGGCCTCCTGGCAGGCTGGAAACACACAGAGAGGGAGAGACAGACAGGGAGAGAGAGGTAGAGGCCAGGAGAGATGGCCAAGCATTACCAGGAATATAAGGAAAAGTCTGGTTAAACAGAATACTATGCTAGAGTATTGACTGAACAGTAGCGTCTCCAAAGAAAGGAGAGGGAAGGGTGGGGGTAGGGTGTGGGCATTTGGCATCAGCTCGACTCCAGCAAATCCAGCTATTGATTTCCAATGCGCTATAAAACTGGTTGGACAGTATCATACAGCTATAGAGCCACCAAAGAGGCATAAAACTTTAAGTCATAAAATAATAAATATTTAAAAAGTGGTTCCTACATTTTGTGTTTTGGAATCATTTACTGTACCTTGCAGTGGTACAGGCTTCCAGTTCAAGGACACTTGAACAAGGTATAGGCACTAGGCTTTCAACATTATTTGTATGCAGCCTACAGCCTATAGGTCTCAATGTACCCGTCTGTTACTATACTGTCTGTTACAACAGTATAGTAACAGACAGGTAAACTGTGACCTATGCCCCCCGCACCACACACACACCTTGTTACCCAGACCACCAGTTATACAGTTCACACTGGCCTCCAACAGACGGACTCTTACCTCCCTGACACTCCTCATTGCTGGTGTTGAAGCCCGCGTTACCATTGACGAACTGACAGATGGAATACAGGCGACAGCCACGATGACAGGCGTTCATTACGGACTCCTCCATGGAAATAAGGAAGGAAAGATTTATAGCTAGATAAATTAAATACATTATTGTATGGATTATTTTTATATATAAAATACTTTTAGAATTTTACACCACACACCATTCTATCTAATATTTATAGGCATTTGGCCATATATTCATAAATTGTGGTGGGGTGTTGGTCAGAATAGCTGTTGAGGTGAGATCGGATACAGTAGGTACTTGCATCACTGCTCTCAAACAAATAAATTGGCGCCGACTTGTGTCTGGTTTAGGAACAGTAGGCCTTGAGAAAAAGATTCCCTATCGCGACTGTGAGCCGTTATAGGCATTTCATATTTTCCTGTGTCACACTTTGTTTTAGGACACAGTATAACGCTTTCATACAGCCGATTTCATCCGAAGCTATATATAAAACATTAAATCAAAAAAAGTAACAGATGTAGGCCTATTTTTCTTTATTTAACACATCAACTGCAAATTCCCCACAACAACCCAAACAGATTCTGAGGAATAGACTACACAAAACGATATAGAATCATAAGCCCCAACCCTATTGCTATAGGCAGTTGAGATCGAGTGAGCGGCCTGGTGTAGCTGAGTTCCATTTTGCAATTGCTCGTCCAGGCTGCTGTCATCTGAACCACACCTGAGCCCAGCAAACCGGAGATAATAAGGAGGATGATATGGGAAAAACTCGCATTCGTTTGGCCTTTAAGCTGGCCTACACGTATAGGCTTAGTTTATGTCCTGAATTAATTAAGATACACGATTAATCATGGCTATATATGGTTTATATAACTATATGTTCTTAATTGGTTCTTCAGAAACCCAACAGACGCGTGTGCCTCACACACATCCTGAATGTGGTAGAATACATACTTAAGTCTAAATAAATATGCAATGGTGGAGTAAATTGTCGCTTGAATTAGATTAGGCATTGCGCGAGAGACAATGGGCTGCATCAATAGATATATGCCTTGTGTCCATCAGAATGCAGTGGAAATGTCAGCAATCTTAGCGTATGCCGGCGTACGAATGGTCCATTATTACACACTAACTCCAACGAATTTTATGTCTGTTTTATGTAAAAGAGCTACCCCGCGTTTGTTTACGTCTGATAAAGACGGTTTGTCGCATCATTAAGGACGTTAAATCGGATGCAGCCGTGCTAGTTAGCCTGTCCTACTGCAGGAGAGCATAAACCGTTCAGCGTGACTTACTTTAGCGGGGCTTTTGTTTTTGATGGTGAGCTGGCATTGCTTTTTGCAGTAATTAATGTCGCCCAGTTGGTTGTCAAATAGGTCTGAGGACGCCACCGTCAAGGCAGCGAGAAGCATCGATACGAGAGCAGAGAAGACACACGTCGTCCTGGTAAACCCGACCATTTCAGAGCTGGATCAGATCGGAGCCCGGCGCCTCGGTTATGTATTTTTGTGGTGGTGATAGTGCTACAGTCTGGATGGTGCCGTCAATAGTCGATTTCTTTCAGCGTTAGTAATCTTCTGCGCTGTCCGCGTTCGCGGTGTCGTCACTCAGATCATCATCACGCACACGCTGCGCCCCCATCTCCCAGCTCGCGCGCACTCCTGTGGAATAGCTTACACTGCAGTCCGTGCACTGCAGGCAATGGGTTGTATACTATAAATTGCTCTAAGCCAACAGATAACTGGAGGCACACCTGCAAGACATAGCTATTCACTACTGGAATATAACTTGACATCTGAATGTTATTGTGATTTGTGCGTGCGTCAGATCACTCAACCTAAATTTCACCTGACAAAAATTAGGACTACATAGAAAGATATAACCTTTAGGCTGAAATAAGTTAGAATTGGAATAGGGCCTTAGTCTAATAGAGAGCTCAAGCGAAGTTCCTAACCATCCTGCAAGTAATTAACATTTCCAGAGTTGTTGGTGTCACTAAATACATCCCAGATGTCCCACATCAACTGTCACACTGCTCAAATGAAGACATTGTTGAAAGGCTATTATTATATTATATATAATATAATATCATATAACATAGTGTGTGTGTGTGTGTGTGTGTGTGTCTGTGTGTTTGGGCGCGCGCGTGTTTGTGTGTGTGTGTGTGTGTGTGTGTGTGTGTTAGGGGGG
>JAODUG010045780.1:0-16324 GCA_027564795.1 Aphredoderus sayanus | reverse complement strand
AATACTCTGAACTGCTGTTCGGTGCATATGCACAGACAACAGTCAGAGTTTTCCCCCCCACCACCCGGAGGCGTAAAAAGGCAACCCTCTCGTCCACCGGGGTAAACTCCAACGTAACAGTGCTCAACCGGGGGCTTGTGAGTATTCCCACACCCGCCCAGCGCCTCACACCCTGGGCAACTCCAGAGTAGAATAAAGTTCAACCCCTATCCAGGAGTATGGTTCCAGAACCGAGACTGTGCGTAGAGGTAAGCCCCACCAGATCTAATCGGTAGCCCTCCACCTCCCGGAAAGGAAGTTCCGGTTCCTTTCCTCACAGAGAGGTGACGTTCCACGTCCCCAGAGCCAGCCTCTGCTGCCTAGGTCTGGTCCGTCGAGGTACCCGACCTTCACTGCCACCCAAATGACAGCGCACCAGACTCCCATGGTTCATCCCACAAGTGGTTGGCCCATAGGATGGAGAAGACGGTGCCACGTTGCTTGTTCGGACTGTGCCCGACCGGGCTCCGTGGCAAACCCGGCCACCAGGCGCTCGCCGACGAGCCCTCCGTCTGGGCCTGGCTCCAGACGGGGGCCCCAGGTTTCCTCCGGGCAGGGTAACTGATCCTCTCTTGTTTTCTTTTTCCATGGGGTCTTGTGAACCATTCTTTGTCTGGCCCCTTCCCTGAGACCACTTTGCCTTGGGAGCACAAGGCTCCAGACAACACAGCTCTCAGGTTCCCAGGGACTCACAAACCTCTCCACCACGATAAGGTGATGGTTCCCGGAGAGGTGAAATGAATGTATATTTTCATAATACAATTAAATTCACAAAGTGAAACATCACATACTGTGTTGTTGTAGTGTTTCAAATATAGTGCAGTGTGAATGGAATATAGAAATCACTCATTTTTGTTTTAATTAGAATTTTCCATACTGTCCCAATTTTATCGGGATTGGGGTTATACTTGGCTGTTATACAATCATTTCACTTGAAAGAGGACATTCCATGCCCCTTCCACATGTTAACATTGATCCTTAAGGTCTCATTGCAATGTATTTTAGATGGTTAAGGCGGATTGGGGGATAAAATCAGCAAGGCAGTGGTTACACAGCCCTGGAATCATCTGTAGGGACAGCCTGTAGGTGGACCAGGGACAGGGGTGTGTCATTAGTATGTATCCACAAGCACATATTTAATGTTTGAAGGTTAGTTTATACTATAGCATGACACACTGGCATCCTTTCCTGCTAACTAGCCAAATGTATCCACATAACACCTGTTATGTGGATATACCTGTCTTAATTTAACCTCAGCGTTGCTCGTTGATAAAGTATTTCTAATCAGTACTGTTACTGAACAATAGCCTACATTAATATAGTTATTGTTGTGTACGTGCACATACTTGATACGCTATGCTGACTCTCGCTGACAACCTAGATATCTTGAGTTGGGTTTATGCTATGCAACCTAACAATTACCAAAAGCTAGGTTTACAGATTTGGAATCTGTGTTGATCATTAATATTTTATTTGTGGTTTGCATACTGGCAATTGACTTAATTTCCTTGTAGCTTGTATAGCCTATTTTGCTGAATACTACAGTAGATGAGTGTAGGCGGTCATATCCTCATTGGTGTGTTACCTAATCAACTATGAGCACACCTCTACATACTGTAACAAATAAGCACTTTTCTAATTTGCCTGTTTCTCCGCATCTTTTCCTTTAATGGTCATTACAGACCAGAAAGGTAACCGTCTTCTTTGACCCAGTTCCTCCAAGTCACATTGACATTTCAAAAACAACAAGAAATGTAACTTTTTCGTGGAATGACACATTTAAAACCTGACAATTGGGGATTTTTAAATGAGGGTCTATTACAATTGTTACTATTGGTTCAAGTCACTAGGAATAGGTGGTACCACAGCTCACAATAGGGTTACTAGCAGATGAACAGAATAAAGGGTTGAAATCAAGCAGGTGGTCAGACTCATTAAGCCAAGGAGGCTAGGTTTACCACAATGCAAGTATACAATCACAGAACACAATTGTCTTGGACAGTGGTGTATTTATGCCTAGAAAATTGGTGTCATACTTCTGAAATTCTGATCTCTTTGGCAAGATCTTTGATGAGCTGTGTGGGCTTCATGTTCTCTGGTAACTCATCTTCATGTTCAAGGAGTGCCTGTTAGAAATATACATTTAGCTCTTACAATTTATATATAAGGGCACATAAAATTTGATATCAGAAAAAATAGTGCCATGCCTGTTTTTTAGTCCAAGCTCTGAATGCTCCATTGATGATTCTGGCACCATGTACCAGGTAGGGGGCTGGTTGTTTATTTGCCTTATGTAACCCTGAAACAAAATATATGCCATATGTCATTAGTTAGACTGTCAGATTAAGCAGTAAATAATGAACTCCTTCTAATTTCGTATTGCTTAATCGACGCCTACTGACGTAATGGTCAGAAACAGTTTCAGTAAAAAGGGTAGATTAGTATTATTTACCATGTCTACTGATACTGAACTAATTCCTTCCCCAGCTTGCCAAATATTTTATTACAGTGAATACAGAACCATTAAAAGGCACACAATGTATAATTATCCTATACTGTTGTAAAAGGCCGACCTCAAAGTTTAAATAATAATGGCAGAAATGGCTGGATGTGCTGTTGAAATTGCTAGAGGTGTACAGTACACCTCTAGCACACACACATACAAAGATAAAGAAAACAGTTACCCCTGGCCTGCTAACAATAATTTAGCAACAAAAAAAAAATGCTTATAATGAGGCAAGTGATTCTAGTATTTTGAAAATAATCTTAAGTGTAAATAACCTTTTACCCATTTAATTATTGAAATAATAATGTAACCTGCACAGCAGATCAGAAACGGAAGCAACCAGAGTTGTTCTGCTTGAGCTGTGGCAATATTTTCTTGGCAAGTGGTAAAGACACAAGACAAACTGTAGCATTCCAAAATTGTTCACCTCTGAAACGTTCAAGGAGATGTCGTCCCACATACCAGCATGCGGTCTCAAAGTTAGGGAAGGGAGTGAGTGTTTTGACCTTTAATCTTTTCTCAACCTCGTATGCTCTGAGAGAATAAACCAAAAAAGTGTGTGAACTCTCATTCTCATCCATTACATTTTATAATACATTTTCCAGTTAGCAATGAATTACAGTACATGACATTTGACCTTATGTATTTCCATGTATAACAGAAACGCAAAATGCATATGAGAGATAAATATGTGAAAGAAGTGTTATTAACTGACCTCATCTGCATCTCTACACTCAAGTTGTGGATAAAGTGTCCAGAGAATGCCAGGCAGTCAACCGGTGTCAGTATTGCATTGATCCATCCTTGAAGGTCAGTATACAGATTAAATCAAATTATTACAGTGAGATGTTAATCAAATATAAAAACACACAGTTTTCACGTTTTCCTTTTCGGTATCATTTGTAAGTAAGAGACACATTTCTGGATCATCCGCTCTAACCATTTTCATGGTCTAGACATACATTTTCCAAAACTCTCCAATGGAGGTTGAAACTATTATCAATGGGACCCATGGGACTAACACAAGCATGCCCGGCTGCGTATATTATGCCACACCGAATTGATCCAGAAACATCCATAATGTATGTGTGAAAGAACTCACTATTTTACTGATAATAGACCTGGAAATGTTCTAAGACACATGTTAAAAGGCTAATGCACACACAGATACAAACACATTTAGTATTCTGCAGAATTATCCTTGTATTTCTAACCTGATGGAATGAAAAGAGTTTGCCCTTGCTTCAGTGTGCACTTGTAACATTTGTCTACTTGGTCAGCGAAGAACATTTCACTGTGATTCGATGATGATCTCCATCGCTCATACAGAGATAGATTGGCTGAAGTGGGTTTGATTAGAAAAAAGATTTTCTCTCCCTGGAAAGAGAAGTGCATTCTTTACTTAAAGCTGAACTTAACATTTATCAAACCATTAACTCATTAGCTTCGTTCCAACAATATAAAATCATAGTAGTTGAATTCTACAACAAACTGAATTTATGAGAAACCATATAACCAATTAAGACGTGGAATCAGTTTATTTATTTATTAGATTATATTTTAAATTCTATAACAAACTGAATTAACCTGAGAAAATTACCAATTAAGACATTGAATCAGCTTTGAATACATGTAAAGTATGTTTATGAGAAACACTGTGCATTAAATTCCTGTGTATGTTGGCAGATTAATTGTTGTGAAACACCAGTCTACCATCTACTGAAAATGAGAGTTTAAATCACGGCAAATCATCTGCACTATGACCTAATATTTAGGTAAGGAAGCTAGAGATGAATGGTTAACAAACATTCAATTCAAAGTGTTAACTTATTTTATGGAATGGTATCTTGTTAGAAACTGTCAATTCAATGGCATCCAGTGATAACAGACCTTTAGGATATGGTACCAGACGGAAGCCCCACCACATTCTATGTGGAAGTCTGTATAACTGTCCTTTACACAGATGAGACAGTATTTGGTGACTTTTGGCTTGCCAAGTAGAGCATCATCAGGCCAGTAGTTTTCTACCCAGGATAATCGTCGCACAATCTGGGGACTCTCTACAATGCTGTTCATCCTATAAATAGAGATAATAATTACCAAATAGTTTTGTTCAAATATTATTCAAGGGTAAAAAATATATAAAATACATATCTGATAGCCCATGATTCGTAGACCATCCTGAGTGCAATACACCATACATTTTCTGACATTTTGAATTATATATAATGTACCAGAACCAGCACCACTTTGTATTCCTATTTACAGTGGTGTACAAACACCAGATTATTTTTTCAGCACACAGAAAATGGAAAGCTAACGGACAATGAGGAGATATTTAGACAACTTGGCAAAAAGTGTATTAGCTTATAATCACTTACTGTACTATACCTTTTTAACAGATTTTCTAAGAACTTACATCTCATCAGGACCTCTCTCCCAATGCATCACATAAAGACAATTAGTGTATGCCAGATTTTTCAGCAGAAAATAAATAATAATACTTTTCTAACTTCTCTGTCAAATAGTGTCTGATCTGTGCCACGCAATTGATGAGAAACCTTTTAGGTGAGCTGTCGGGGGTGCCCTGTACTAAACAGGCTAGGCCCAACCATTGCCACTTGTAGCTATATCTAATATTATATTATCTTATATAAGGTTAACATCCCACCTTGTGTCTGAGAATTCCAGATTTATGACATTAAAAACTTTCTTTCTGTTTGTGCTGTAGTAGTAATCTACAAACTCCTTAAGCTTCATTTTGCCATCAGTCTGCTTGGTAACATCAACAACATCCACACCAACATCAGGACCTGACCAAAAGACAACAAAAAGTTAAAGAAATTAGTCATTCCTTTATGCTGAATATCACTAATGAAATATATAGTATGTAGAAAATGTAAAACTTTTAAAATGTTACACAGGTTACCATCCAATATCTACATTAACCAAACCTACATCAACATATACTATAAAAACATTGTTTTTTATGTTTCACATACAAATTATACATTTTGAAATACTGTATCAGAAACCCCATCTTCAGAATGTTTATCAGGAAAATTAAGTTATTGTAAATATTTATGAAAACAATAGGGCAATAAATTGTTTAAAACTGATCGCAATATACAGTAGGGCTCCAGTTTCCCGGTCAAGGTGCAGAGCACAAGTCGATCTAAGGTGTGGCCAATACTTTTTTTGCTACTTTCGCAACATATGGAATATGTGTTAACATCCCAAAATTAAAAAGAAATATCGCAATTGTAAAATAGTGCGACTAAAATTAATAAATCATCAGTAGGAGTGGTTGTCTTCAATTCTGGCCAATCAAATCAGCTCTTATCATTCCTTTTAAAGCAGTGTGAAGGCGAACTGCAAAACTCAATAAACGGCTTGACAGGATGAAATTGAACTTCAGGATTGCAGGCTAACATAACATACATGTGTATATTAGTGATTGGATAAGTCTGTGCTTTAGGACATCTGCTACAGTATGTCCTAAAATGTGGTCTGACCAGGCAGAAACATTAGTTCACAAATTCAGAATCTAAAAAATAAAATAAAATAAAAAGACCATTAATAATATTAACTGTTCTATAGTAACAGTATATTTGAAATAAATGGAAAATATGGGTTGCATGCATGACTGTAACAAGCTGTGTTGTACATTGTACAACGTAACATTTAAATGTTGTGTTGCAATCAAATGTTGTGAATCAATACAAAATTAAGTCAAACTGCATTGAACATATAGCTGTAGAAAAATGTGACCTAGGAGACTGTCATATTCCACTTGCCAGCTATTGTTGGCTATGGATAATGCTACATACAGTATGCCATCATAAGAAATAGAGTGCCCTCAATAGGAAAATAGCAGGAGATTTAAGGTTTGTAAAGAAGCTTAAAATATGTTAACTTTGTTAACACATTTTGACCTTATACATACCCTAATTCGGAAAAAGTTGGGACAGTATGGAAAATGCTAATAAAAACAAAAACGAGTCATTTGTAATTTGCATTCACCCTGTACTATATTGGAAACAATAAAACAACACATTATATGGCGTTTTACCTTGTGACTTGAATTGTTTTGTGAAAATATACAGTAATTTAAAATCTGATGACCAACACACAAACACTTTTAGAGTTATGTTTATAGTCATATTTCCTTGACTCACACTTATTTCCTTTACTTACACAATGCGTGGGCACTGAAGACACCCATTTGTGTCACCTACTGCTTATGCAGTCAATGCTATTTGCATTGTCCTATTGGATAATGCAGGCATGTCCCTGTCCACAACTGGATGGCAGCATATTGTGCTCCAAATTGTGTATATACTCTTTCTACATTAATGGTGCACTCACCCATGTTACCCATGCCATCAAAACTGACATAGCCCTTTACCATGATAGAGTCTGGCTTTTGGACATGACGCTGATTAAAGATTGTTTAGTGCTTTTCCTTGATGGCTTGAAAATAACAAACTATTTACAGTGTTGACTTATTGGATCACAAAGCACACTTCCACTGTGCTACTGTTGCAGCATTGCAAATAGATTTTGAAAAATATAGCTATCATGAGGCTACAAATGAGGATGGGTAGGTCAGTGTAGTGTCTGTTAAAATAAAATCCATACAGTATATTTTAACTAAGCTAATGTGAAGGGGTTGAAAGGATCCGACACATATTCTATGTTCCATGATTAATCCAAACAAAATGGTGATTATAGGCAAAATGATGATTTATTTATCCAGGCAAAGTATTTCATAGTATATCATAATATTTAATTGACTTTTCAATAGAAGCCTATGCAATGTCATGCGATAAAATTAATCAGTATGCAATGTTAATGTGCCATGTGATAAAATTATAAAATAGTCAAAAAACGGTATGCCGTCTAACCCCTCAACATCCACCTACATTCTAACGCTCCTTAAATAAAGTTGGTGCCTACTGTAGGTAGTCAGGTGACAACAGAAATTACATACAGAATACAATAGAGATGTTTTAACAGGGCAGTCACAGTGCTCCTTCAGCCTGTTGCACACTGCATGCGAAGCAAACAGCAAGTGAACATGGCTCTGCTGAAGTGGAGCTTATTCGCAGAGCTGAAGACTCACAGGCACCCCCTTCTAGAGGAAAGACTTGGTCCTTCTAAATGCAGACCTAGGAAGCAGAGTGGATCTGCGCAGCCATGTTCGCTGTGTATGTGATGTGCAGCAGTCTAAAAGAGCTCACCATTTCGCCATGTTTTCGCAAAACAAACGTTACATGCTGCGTCTAGCAGACCACTGCTAACTTTGGTTGATTCTGGATGTTTTTCAGCGAGGTTATCAAACAGTTTGAATAATAATACATTTTTGGAACAGTAGTGCTAACTGTTGGGAATTTAACTGTGGTTTATCGTGAAACGTTTCCCTAATATACAATTATAGAACAAAACTAATTAACACAAAACCTACTTTAAATGTGGAGGGTAAATGGCTCTTACACAGTTTTGCATCAAGCTTCATCCATTTTTGCATATTATAAGCAAAATAATTTCCTTCAAATCTAATTTGGAAGTAAATATGAGTAATTTCAAGGCATAAACAATTATAGATGGGTCAGTTCAGATCCAGAAGATGACTGATAGCAAGGCTGAGCATCTGGTGTTACCTGAGGAAAAATATTGGGAAAATTGTAAACAAACTAAATTTGGAAGCATTGCTACTACAATCCATACAGTCATAACATTTGTATTTACCACTGTAAAATCATATATTTATTTATCAAATAGAATGTCCCCCCCTCCCCCCTTTCTTCCATTATTTTGGTCTTGATAATTTAATTATATGGTCTTCAGTACACATATTGTGCAGGGCCTTCGTTGTCATATTTTGTGCTTCTTGATGCACGTTTTCTCAATCACAGCAGGTCAGGACTGCTGACAGGTAAATCTAGCACCCCTACTATCTGGTACGGACAGCTATGCAGTAAATAATAATAATAATAATAATAATAATAATAATAATAATAATACATTTTATTTGGGATGCCTTTCTAAACACTCAAAGACATCTTACATTGCAAATACATAGATATAAAACTGTTGGCTGAAATAAACATACTATACTAATAAATATTTTATCTGAGAAATATATACAAAATAAAATAGAATAAAACAGTCTGGTGAGAGTTGAACAAATGGTCAAACGTCATAGGCAACCTTGAAGTGGTTGGTTTTGAGGAGCTTAGCAAACAAAGTGACCATGGTGGCATGTCGAATGTGGATTGGAAGTGTGTTTCAGAGTCTAGCGGCAGAGCAGCTGAAGGCCCGCGCCCTCATGGTGGAGAGGTGAGAATGGGGGGGCAGTTTATACGAAACTTTACAGGAAGCCAATGTAGCTAAATCCGAATAGGAGTGAAGTGATCTGTTGACTTTGTGTTAATGAGGATTCTGGCAGCAGAGTTCTGTACTAATTGGAGTCTATTGATGAGTTTGGTTGGGATGCCAGAGAAAAGAGAATTGCAGTAATCTAGATGTGGAATGACAAAGGCATGGATGAGGGTTTCGGTGCTTGAGTATGCGATGGACAGAGGCTAGATATGTTGCGGAGGTGGAAGAAGGATGCCCGGGTAATGGTTTTGAAGTGTGATTCAAATGAAAGGGAATTATCAAAAATGACACCAAGACTTTTCGTGGTTGTTGACAGTGGGATGGGAAGACTGGCAATGTTTAGGCCGGCGTTGTCTTGTGTGGGGAGAGTGGATTTGGAGCCAATGAGCAGGACCTCAGTCTTGCTGTTGTTGAGTTTAAGGGCGTTTAGGGTCATCCAGCTCTGGATGTCATGAAGGCAGTTGGTGAGGGAGATTGGGGGAACTGATGAGGTGGGTTCAGTTGCTGGGTGTCACGCATAGCAGAGAAAGTCAATGTTGTGGTGTCTCATTATCATGCTCAAGGGTAGGATATATATGATGAACAGCAGAGGACCCAGCACCGAGCCTTGAGGGACGCCAGTGAGACTGCTTCCATCTTGATCTGTGGAATATCAGCTGGACGAATTCTTCCAGGAGGAGTGGGTGGGAGATGGTGTTGAAGGTTGCAGTCAGGTCAAGAAGGACAAGGATGGATAGGAAGCCGGAGTCGGCTGCACGGAGATCATTTGTGATTTTTACAAGAACCATTTCAGTACTGTGTTTGGGACGGAATCCAGGCTGAAACTGTTTAAGTAGGTTGGAGTTTAGATGGTTGAGGAGTTGAGGTCACCACCCTCTCAAGTGTTTTGGAGAGGAAAGGAAGGTTGGAGATGGAGCGGAAGTTGTTCAGATCATTGAGGTCAGCATTGGTTATCTTGAGTGTGGGTGTCACAGCTGCAGTTTTCAGGGTGGGGGTCACAAAGCCGGTAGTGAGAGAAGAGTTAATAGTGTCAGTGAGCAGGCAAGAGATGGATGGAAGGCATGTTTTAATGAGGCTAGTGGGCATGGGATCAAGTTGACAGATCAAGGATTTCGATTTCATGAGTTCAGTAATGGACTTTTCAGTGGCCGGGATGAAGTTAGAGAGGCAGGAGATGGAGGTTGAGCTTAATGATGTGGACAGGTTCTCAGCAGAGGCGATTGTAAATGAAGGTGAATGTCCAGAACTTTTCCATTGAAGAAGTCCAGAAATGAATTGCACAATTCAGGCGTAGGGTCAGGGTGGGAGTTATCAGGAGGTTTGAGTAAGTGTTTTACTGTTGAAAAAATAACTTTGGGATTTGAGTTGATAATGTCAGAGTAGTAGTAATATCTGGCTGTTGAGAGGGCAGTTTTGTATTTTGCGAGGTGAATAATGTAAGCTTGTGAATGAGATTCTTGTCCAGTCCTCTTGTACAGACGCTGAAGACGCCATCCAGCAGCCTTCAGCTGCCACAGCTCAAGGGTGTACCAGGGGGGCAGTGTCAGTGAAGGGAATTGAGCGGGTTTTGAGGGGAGCGAGGGTATGCAGAGTGGAGGCAAGGCCGTCATTGTAGTGAGTGGTGAGTTCCAAGGGGGACAGAGAAGTGGCACAGGGGTAGATGTCAATAACATTCAAGAGTTCAATAGGATAAATGTTTTTATGAATCTAAATTTGATGGTGCGGTTGGGTCATTGCTTTAGGAGGGGGGCAGATATTTTGAATAAGATGGGTTTGTGGTCAGATGTGGGAAGGAGTCCCTCAGTGACATTGTCCGGAGAAACCGGAGAGTTTGGAAATTAACATTCTGGATGGAATCCATGTCATCAAGTAACCACATATAATCATCAGCGAAAGGACAGCTAAACTGTTCTGTCAACATGAATATTAAAATCGCCCACAAGCAATACATTGGGAGCCTTGGTACTGATAAATGTAAGTAGTGAGGACAATTCTGTTAAAAACATGTCAGTTAGTTTGGGAGGAATGTATATTGTTACAACAATCAGAGGTTGAGAGCCAGAGTTTAAAAGCAAGAAATTCAAATGTAGTGTAAGGAAGTACACTAAACAATCTGGCTTTGAGATTGTCACGATAAAGACAGAAACTCCACGCTCTCGTCTTGTAATGCGTGGTTGAGATATGTAAACCAGGTGGGGTGGACTGATTAAGATGGAAAAATTAATTTGGTTGTTGCCACGTTTTCATTAAGCATAGAATGTCTAGATAATTGTCAATTATGAAAATGTGGATGAGTGGGTCTTTGTCAGAAAGGGAGCGGACATTGAATAGCGCAAATTTAAGTAATTGGAAATTGGTTTTGTAATCGCTATAGGAACCTGACACAGTGCGCGCTGGACTGTGCGGGGATTGTGAGGGGCGACCAAAAGGAGCAGATACCAAGTATTACTAAGAAAATATTAAGTTGATTATGAAATGAAATAACCTTACCTGACAATAGCCGTAGCTTCTTTCCGAAGACGTTTTAGTTTGTTTGTCAGTCCGTTTGTTTACTTTTTACTCTTTTAACCATAACAAAAATCATTGACAGACTTAAAGTCAGGTGACGCTAGAGTTTTTGATTGTTTTACGAAATAATACTCCCTAGCGTTTTTCTAATTGGTTGATGAAATGTAAGTTTATTTTTATAAGACTATGATCCACTTGATCGACTATTACTATGAACGAGAAAGCTAACAACCAGAAATGTGTCCAGAAGAAAAAGCAGCACAATTATCATGTCAAGCAGATTGTGGCCTTTGTACGTCTGCGTTAGCGCTACCGCCGGCCTTGCACTAGTCAATTAACAGAAAATCAGCTGTATCCTCTGTTCCCTGCTTTCCCTCCCGAGTACTGAGCACAGTATATTAATAATAGAGACTTTAACATTCATGTTAACTCCTGTGTCATTGCGGATACATTGGGCAGCACAACCACAGGAGCAGTAGGGTGCAAAAACTCCCTTTATTCAAAACCAATAAACAAAGGGGAAGTTGTTATTGTTGTACCAGGAAGGTGGCAGCACCCACCAACTGGTAATGGATGGCAGCCGGTCAGTCCACTCCATCTGAGGTAGAAGAGAACGGCAACAAATGCTCCACATTCATGTGCGTAGCAAAATAGTCACTTCCTGGGTAAATGGGATGTCTCCTCTTAAAGAATATGCTGATTGCTGATTCCTGCCAGCTGGAATGATTAGTACCCTCTCCATCTGGGGGAATAATATCCAGTCCAGCCAGGGCTCATGGAAGTGGAGCTGATGGTCATCTTCACATTCCTCTCAACAAAGCAACACAGCTGTGTGGCCTTAGGGAGGCAGGCAGGAAGGCAGGGGAGGGGAGAATGAACCAGACCATGTGTCCCTGACAGTCCATTCACATTCCTGTGGAGGGCCCCTTTCCATATGACTCCATTGATCACCAGGGATTCCTCCTTTAAAGCCGGATACCAGGTTTCAGTGATGGTCAGCTTCTTTGCAATGAAGATCTGCTGATGGTCTTCTTCCACATATTCCTGGGGGAGGATGGCTCCAACACCTATCGCATGCATCTGTCTGGAGGCAGAACAGGCCCACTGCCCACTCCATTCCCCTGAATGCCCAGCTGGCTGCTTCTGTGCACTCCACTTGTTCTGGCTAGTGGCTAGCCTTTCCTTGTCAGGTCCTAAAGTGGAAAAAAAACTGGAAAAACAAAACAAAACAATTGCCAGCAAAACTTTGCATAATTTGCATATTTTGCATGTTTTGTGTACTCTGTGTAAATTTGCTCCACAACCGCTTCCAGATCTTAGTAGGGCTTCAGGGGGAACAGGGGGTGCACAGATATCAGGAGTCGAGGAGAATATCTTGTGGAATTGGTCCATCAGCTGCTAACACTAGGTTTATCCAAGGTAGCTTTATTGGAGAGTTTCCAGAGCTTGAATCTCAC
Source organism: Aphredoderus sayanus (assembly GCA_027564795.1). Classification (NCBI taxonomy): domain Eukaryota; kingdom Metazoa; phylum Chordata; class Actinopteri; order Percopsiformes; family Aphredoderidae; genus Aphredoderus; species Aphredoderus sayanus. Next base: position 3,430 of record JAODUG010045780.1, on the reverse strand, counting down.
ACTGTGAGGGCAGCGCAATACAACACTTGACATACCTGTGCTTGCATGTGCCTCTCGTTGATGGATGCGGTAGTTCATAGAGCAAATCTTTGCCAGATATTTGCAATCTGCAGAAGGCAGCAACACCAGCACATGGAACACCCGGTGGTCTCTCTGCAGGGCCCACAGAGCTTCCTGCTCCTGCACTATGTACCCCACCGCCTCCATCTCCTCCCGCATCTTCTGGGCATGTTACACTGCAGTGTGCAGTCAGGATGTGGCCAGTAGAGACTTGGAACACTTCTCAATACACCACTTATGGCAGCAAAAGGTCCCAGTCTTTCCCATCCTCCACTTTCACTCTCCTCAGCATCCTCTGGGTCTGGTTGAATTCCTCAACAAGGCCATTGGTCCAGAGAAGCAGCTGAGGAGGATCTCCTTTACAGTGGGTTTGGATGTGGCATTCTAGAGAGGGTGGCCACATCTTCAGGGTATTGGTGGCTCAACTCGGCCATTGGTCCATAGATAGTGCACACTGAGGAGCTTACACAGCATCAGCATCAGCTGGGAGACAAAAGGGGTTCCTTGGTCTGTCAGCAGGTTCTTGGGTATTTGGAAGCAGGTGAGGAGGATCTCTTTACAGTGGGTTTGGATGTGGCATTCCAGAGAGGGTGACCACATCTTCAGGGTACTGGTGGCTAAACTAGGCCATTGGTCCATAGATAGTGCACACTGAGGAGCTTACACAGGATCAGCATCAGCTGGGAGACAAAAGGGGTTCCCTAGTCTGTCAGTAGGTCCTTGGGTATTTGGAAGCAGCTGAGGAGGATCTCCTTTCCAGTGGGTTTGGATGTGGAATTCCAGAGAGGGTGGCCACATCCTCAGGGTACTGGGTGGCATAGTCGACAAGCTGGGAGAGGGCCCAAGATTTCTATGCGATACTCTTGAATGGAATGCCAATGACGGGTGCAGGGGTATTCCAAGAGCAGGGGTAAAGGCAGTCTCTTGAGAAGGCTGACTGTCAGGCCAGTAACCAGGTATTAAACCCACTTCCAGCCAGGCAGCCTTCACCTTTTCGGATATCCCCATGGACGCAGGACAACTGGTGGCACGGCAGAGGTGTAGTGTTGCGCAATGTTGGTGCATTGCTATCTTGTGGCAGCGGAAACTGATGGCGCAATTAACCTGCAAGAAACTTGTATAAAGTCAATGGTGTGGTGCAACATAGCAGCGCCTACGGTGGGTGCACAACACACACATGTTGTACACCTGCTTTTACAGGGAAGCACAGGAGCGCACAAACATGCAACGGATTAAAAAAGAAAAGATTATTAGTGTGTACATCAACATCTTTTAGGGATCTTGGAATCCTGCTGTTGAAAGAGGATTTGTCTGCATTAGGGGACAGAGGCATTTTGACAAAGTCGTGTAGACCCTGTACATTATCCAGATTAGGGCAAAACTATGGTAAAAGCAAAATGAAATGCTGTGATGGTCTTCTGTTCAGAGTTTTTCCGAAGGACAAGCCCTCAAAGCTTCCAAAACAATAATTGTTTTGCAATACTTTCAATCATTGTGATAAGAAATATAGGTTCTATAAATATGAGAGACATAGAATGCTACAGTATACATAATCTGCTCACCAGAAACACATGTCTGGTATCATAAGAAACAGGACACAAAACAATCATGCAGCCAGACTTCAAATTGTTATATTAATGTGTCAAATGTTGTGTTGATGTCTCAATATTCCATCAAATCCCAAAGCGTTATCAAAAGCAACCAATATTGTCCTTTCCAGGGCTATTTTGAGTCTAGCTGCCATTGGATTACTGAAAAAATGCTATACATCATCTTTAGCCTCCAACGTCTTGGTGTTTGGTGCTACCACAGTCATTAAAATATATTTTTATTGTGAGGAAACTGATCTTACCAAAGATATGTCACAACATGCTGTACTGAGAATTATAATGAGAGAATGATACAATTTAGTTTTTATTTAAATGTTCTACTGTACACAATTAAGATCCTGTAGTGTAAATACGTAGTATTTTATATCCATATTCCTTTTCAAGATTTAAAGAACACTTGTACACTTTGTTGATCTTAATAGCAAAATGGAGAGTCTGCCTGGTCTTTGGTGCTTTGTGATATTTCTATCTAAGATAAAATAGACTTTATTGATCCACAGAGTTGGCCTCCTTGAGCAAGATACCTAATCTCCTAACCTGCTCCTTGTAATACGTAATTGTACTCATTGTAAGTCACTTTGGTTAAAAGCGATTGGTAGTTGACCTAATTGTAATTGATCCCCGAGGGGAAATTGCAGTGTGGGATACCCAAGCGCCTGTAGCTGTCAGATGACACTACAGGCAAGACAATTATTGCTAAACTAAGGCGGAATTATTTCAAGATGTCCAGACTAATTCTTCTCAAACTGTCTAACTGACTAATTCAGTCAAACTGAAGCTTGCAAGAACAGTCTTTACCAGCCGCTGTTAGAAAATTTCAAATTTTCGCCACTCGAGAAGCGTTTTTCAAACGGCAGCCTTGAAATGAAAGCAATAGGCGGATTCAGAAAACAATTTGATGATACTGAAGTAGTGAAGTTGCAGTGTGAGGAGGAAATTAATTCTTCTCAAAATGCTGAAAACTCACATTTGGTATGGGTGCTCATTGTCTTGCTCATTAGTTTTATATATAACAAGAAGTTCTACGCCCAGTAGAAGGCAACGACTGAAATACTTCCCAATGGAGCGTGCCCAAACCCTTTTCAAAAAGTGCATTTTGGGTCCGGTTACACTAGTCTAGTTAGAAGCAGCATGCTGCATGAATTGCAGAGACAGTTGGATAAGCCTCAACTGAAGTTTGCCCATTCACAACGCAGTGTTGTTGTCTTAAGACCTTAAGAGATGTCTTGGAGGACATGGCTGCCTCCAACACTGGTAGCTGTCAGACTTTGTGGCTTTCTATCACATGATGAAGCATGTACATATACAGGTGCTGGTCATATAATTAGAATATCTTCATAAAGTTGATTTTATTTCAGTAAATCCATTCAAAAAGTGAAACTTGGATATTATATCCATTCACTACACACAGACTGATATATTTCAAATGTTTATTTCATTTAATTATGATTTAAACTGACAACTAATTAGACCCTAAATTAGAATAGTACTTAATTAGAATATTACTTAAGAACAATACAAAAAAAGGATTTTTAGAAATGTTGGCCAACTGAAAAGTATGAACATAAAAAGTATGAGCATGTACAGGACTAAATACTTAGTTGGGGCTCCTTTTGCCTGAATTACTGCAGCAATGCAGCATGGCATGGAGTCGATCAGTCTGTGGCACTGATCAGGTGTTAAGAAAGCCCAGGTTGCTCTGATAGTGGCCTTCAGCTCTTCTGCATTGTTGGGTCTGGCGTATCGCATCTTCCTCTTCA
>JAODUG010045768.1:19294-31839 GCA_027564795.1 Aphredoderus sayanus | reverse complement strand
AAACCACCTCAACTAGCTCCTTTCAACGTGAAGGAGCAGTGGCTCTACTTCGAGTTCCTCACGGATAGCCGAGCTATCTCTAAGGGAGACGCCAGCCACCCTCCTGAGGAAACCCATTTCGGATCTTGTTCTTTTGGTCATGACCCAGCCTTCATGGCCATAGGTGAGGGTAGGAACAAAAATGTCCCGGTAAATCGAAAACTTTTCCTTCCGGCTCAGCTCTCGTTTTGTCACATCGGTGCGATAAAGCGATTGCAATACCGCTCCCGCTGCTCTGATTCTCCGGCCAATCCCCCACTCCAATGTACCCTCACTCGTGAACAAAACCACGAGTACTTGAACTACTGGACTAGGCACTCTATCAGTTTCCTACTGAGAACCATGGCCTCAGATTTAGAGGTGCTAATCCTCATCCCAGCCACCACCACACCGGTCTGCCACCCCTTGGGCACTGTCCCAGATTTCCACGCAATGTTAAATAGGCATCAAACGTAACAGTAAGTAACTTTACAATCATGAATACACCATTCTACCCAGTGTTGTCCTTACCAAGATCTTTATTATTTATCTTCACTTTGTTCAATATGAGTGAATCTGCCTAGCTTACGTTCTCCTCCATCTTGGTGAGCCTCTGGTCCAGTCTGCGCGTCTCTGAGCAGCTGGAGATGGGAGATGCACTCATGGACTCAGACGGCGTGCAGCTGTCTCCGCCGGCCTCGCCGATTAGCTCCTCCGTAGCGTTCAGCACCTTCAGCACCTCTGTGGTGATGCTGCACAGAGACGCTGCTGAGTACTTCTGCTCCAGCCGAACCACACAGACAGAGACACACATTAGTGATGACACAACCCAACTAGGAGCCATACAACATAGAGAGAAATTCCATTAAAACCACCAAGCTTTGGCTGATGGGATCATCATATCTTTTTAAGGTAATACTGAACCATTGTTAAAGCCACAACTCTATAAGTCCACATGCATGAAATAATCCCTCGTTCAAAGAGAATCATTTTTAATTACTCCTGTTGACTTCGGTTGTTTCAGAGGAGCACTTCATGTGTGACTACAACGGCTGTGTGACATCTCTACGGTACTCAATCTCAAATTAATTTGGTGTGCAAAATCAAATATTAGTATTTAATCAAGATACAGTACATACATTTCCTTCTAAAGGTTAATAATACAATTTTGCCTAAGTATGTATAGTAAAGGCTACATACTGTATACATTAGTGGTAAGATGCTTATGACCACCTCTACAGAATCTACAGTACCTGGTACCTCGACCACTGACCCCTCACATCTAAAATTCTCCATGATTATCATCTCTTATTTTTATTTAAAAAAGGTTCCTGCCCTTTTAGATCAGCTTTTAGAAGTATGTTGCTGGTATAACAGTTACAGTTGCAGGCAGTTACAGAGAGCAATTGTCTTGATAAGTGAATATTAGGTTGGTAATGTATGTTAGCTCTGATGACATGCTGCTGTCATTTCAAACATAATGTTGTTTGGTTACGATAATTGGTGAATAGCTGGTTCAGCTTCTGTATTGAGAAATGTACCAACTGTAAGTTGCTTTGGATAAAAGCATCTGCTAACTGCTGCAAATGTAAAACTATAAATACAACCAGTGGAAGTTAAAAAGGCTTGCATTAGGTATCATGAATGAAGCATAAATAATCTGTATGTGGCAATTGATATTGAGGCATTGAAGCAACATAGTCTATATCTTGACTCAGCAACACACAGAGGCACACTTGCTCACACATTTTGTCAGGTTCAATCACTGGCATTGTGAACACATCCACGCATGCTGGACTTGTAAGGCGCAATTAGTTGGATGGAGGAAGTCTTTGGTAGCAGGGTGATTGCATATGAAGTCAAAGACTGATGAAATGCTAGTGTTAATCTAAAAACCTTCACTGGCGGCCTAACCGATTTACCATTACTGCCTGAGAAACTGGCATGATAAATTATTACTGACTAATGAACCCTTTATAACAAACAAATTGGTTAGGTGATGTCACTGAAACACAACTGGTCAGTGACATTGTATGACACATGTAAATCTGTTTCCGCACTGATGATTTTTCTACCACAAATTGAGTGAGGGATTTTCTGCAGATGCACATTGGTCCATTCAATTGCTTTTGATTAGTAAAATTAATAAGAGGATAAATAACAATTTGTGTTTCAGTTGATGACATATTAATCCCCTGGTGTGGTTACAGATGATCCACAGATCTGTGGATAATACATATGTACACAGGTACTGTAATAGGTGAGACAAATTAATCTAGAAGTCCGTGTTTCTGTGCGTACACAGAAAAAAGATAGTAAGATGGAAAGATGAAGGGAGATGGATGTAATTCAATAATAAATTAATCACTGGGTGAAGCTTTGATCCACGGCATCAAGGCTTGCATTGATCCCTCTCAGTCAGTGGAGTAGATACAATAGCAAAGAGATGGCAGGCAAGCTACAAAACCTCTTAGCTGCTTTTTTTTTAAACTCACCACTCTGTAATGACCTATGAAAAGACACAGAGGCAAAGACGAGCATCGATTGAGCATGGCTGATGGAGAAATGGATCTTTTGCAAGAGTATGTCCCTCTCATCCACTACAAAGAGCCAAGTCATCAACACGTGCATCAAACACTAACATTAATAATATGCAGTGTTTCTAATGACACACACACACCTCTGACAGCTGCGGCAGCATATGCTTACACTAAATGGGGAAGATGAGATAAAGTGTGATTAAACAAATACTAAAAAAAGTTAATGTAAAATAAATGATGTATAGTGCTAAGAGTATTTCTAATCACATATCCTTGCCACATAACCTCTTACAAAACTTGTATGCATACTGTATGTTAAAGAACGTTACAGCATACCAATTGTATAGCTGCATGTACATGATAAATGTAATGTAGTAATGTTTTCAAAATATGTATAAGCATAATAAGGGGCCATAATAATGGAAGAATACATAAACAAATATTTTGTATTCATACAGTATATATATATCTATAATTTTACATGAGAAATATGTTTGTGGTAATTAAACGTCACTGTTTAGTCTAGACACATTCTTCTTTAATAAAAGATTAAAAGAAAAGACTAAATGAAATAGAACATTGGGAACAGACAAATACCAGTATCAGTGTCATTGGCTTTTACCCAAGGATGTAGTGACGTTCAAAAATAACTGGATGATTGGTCACACACATTATACAGTACCAGGCTGATATTACTCATGCACAAATACAATGAGTGTCACTAATGACCATTATACACCCTGACACTTTACACGGTTGTGTGTGTTTGTGTGCGTGCGCACATTATCTAGACGCACGTGTGTGTTGGTCTGTGCCGCCGGGCTCACATAATCATTAACCTGATCTGCATCCAAATCATTGTAGACTGATTCTCACTGGAACATTCTAAATATGGGGTAGGTGTGATATAAGCATGTTACATTTTCGTCCAAAACAAACCTTGTGATCCCACATGCATAATGGTGCGTAATACAACTTCACGGATATAACTGATATTAAACAAAAACTAGGATCAAAATGAGAAACTTTGAGGTACTTTAAGGTTGTGTTTAGTGTTGATCTTGAGCTTTGTCTTCATGTCCACCGAATCTGGGATTATTATGTATCTGCTTCTATCCAATCCAACTTGGGTGGTTAGGGTGTAAGTTTTTATGCATGAACTCATTTGCATGATGATTTGTATGAATTATATCTACCAACTGTGATTAGTATACTATTACAGTTTATAATTTGCAATGACTAGATAGGCCTACTGACATGTCACTCCCAGTACAATCTCTAAACCCATTGGCTACATCGTCTGACGACAATGAAGCCACTGGGGGCAAGGGCCAATGTTTTTGGGATATCTCTGGGGTTCTGGTGTAGCCAGCGGACATCCGGACTAAGTCTACCTTATCCATCCACCGGAATTTGTTTACAGTCTGATTTTCAATATGAGACGCGAATACAGAGTTGGAGTTTATTTCTGCTAATTGTTATAAACATATCCACAAATGAATGCATATAAAAATTTTTAAAAGCTAATGAAAAGCTAAATTGTCATTAGACGATAGCAAGTTTTTAATTAATGCATTTCGTCCAATGTGTTCCACCTCTTCATGCGGATTGGTCACTCGGACTTCAAATGGTCTACAAACAAATACCAGGACGCTTACGGTCCCAAACAATAATCTGCAGATATCTGTTTAAAGACATTACTACCAGTAGAAGGTGTGTCAGATGCTGAGATATCCCAGAATGCAGTGCTTCGAAAACAAAGGTTCTCACCTGCTGCATGAGAGAGGAGAGAAACTGAAGCCCCCGCTGTAGCTCCACATTAATCTGCCCCTCCTGACACACACGCGTGCCCACACACACACGGACACATGGAAAGGGTTCACAAGGCAGACAGACATAAAACCAAACGGGGAGAGGAACAAGGCCAGATGGCGGGGAGATGAAGACATGATGAAGAGAATCAAAGACAAAAAAGTGTTTCTTTTAAGACAGACGCCTCAGACATCCACCATGACAAAGACAGACGTATGCATGAGAAACAGTGGCTTCTACACAAAGCGAGAGAATCCTTTCCTGCAGCATCCTCTAACCTGACAAGCCAGATGGTTGTTGTGTGCACAGAACGCAGTTCTATGCACACAACCATCTAACCATAGAAACTGTTTTATAAAAAGGGCAGCTGCTTTCTGTAGGAGCCGCCATTCCTACCACGCCCATAGCCCGTAGCTGGTAGCCCGTAGCTACCAATACGACTGGTTACACGTTTGATATCCAGGACAGATTTGAAAGGATTGCTTGCCTCTCCAGACTGATTCTCACGGCAAAGTCAAACTGAAGCTGAAGGCTAACAGTCCTCACCTGTCCATCCAACAGCGCCCCCTCCAGGTAGGTAGGGGTAACGACGGGGGACGGACTGCCGTCCGTCCGTGCTGCTTCACTCTCCGGGTGTGGTCGGTGCTGCCGCCTGCTCTGTCTCCCTCCCTCCAGTCTCCCGCCTCCTGTCGTCTCCTCCTTGTCCTCCACGGCCTCCCCCGAGCTCCTCTCGCCTTTCTCTGACCTCAGAGATGACCTCTTGGGCTGGGCTCCGTTCACCCGCGGCTCCGCCCCTTCGCCGGCGGCGTCCCGCTCTTTCCGCCGCTCCCTCTCGCCGCCGCTCGCTCGCTCACTTTCTCGGTCCGCCCGCTTGTCCCCGCCGTTGCCGCGGACGACCAGCTGCTTGAGTTTGGACTGCAGCAGGTCTCGCTGCAGGGGGCCCGGGTCTGGGGAGGGGGGCCGGTGAGGGCTGGGGGCCGCAGAGTTGCAGGCGACCGTGTCCAGGTCCTCTGGCTCAGGGGTCACGGGGTCAGAGGTGAAGACCTCGGGCGATGCCGTCGACATGGAGACGACGGCGGGCTGATCCTCACTTAAACCTCTCTTGAGCAAGGCATTAAGCAGATAGCCACTGTTCTCCTGGGCATGGGCAGTGTGGGGACACAGAAACTCTTAGGCTACGTTCACACCGCAAACAAATCTGCACAAATCTGACCTTTGTTCATCTGATTTGGGTCTGAATACGGTATGGAAGTATGTGGTCCTAAATCAGACACATGTCTGATGTGAACACTCAAATCAGAATTCATGCGACTCTGACCTCACTAGACTAGACATTGTGAAGGGCTTTTCACAAGGGAAGAGACATCCCGCTCTCTGTCCCACATCCACCCCCCCCCCACCCCCCCCATGGCAAATCAACTGCCCAGAGTCAGAGATAGTCTCAATTTGAGGTAACCATAGGAACAGAACAGTAATCAAACCACGTAGATGAGCCAGACAGATTTAGGCTATTAAGAGGCTCTAGCCTGCCTAACCTACTAGCCTACCTTATTTATTCATTATATTTCTATGTGGTGAATTATTGCATGTATTTGGTGCAATTCTCTTACATTGTTTTAATATAATAGCATAACAATATTTCAGCTAAACACTAAAAGCATAAACTATAACTAAACTATAATAGCATACAAACATTTTATGCTAAACACATAGAAACAATTAGCACATTTACAATTTTCTGACAATCCTGTTAATATGTTTGGCTATAAGCTGCTTTGCTAGCCTACATGTCAAGAAGGCAAATGCGTGCTGCAGTGCTGCAACCTCAAACGTTGAATAGGCTGTGTTATATCTTGGAGTCGTGTTGCAGAAGGAGAAATACACCACAAATAATTTAAAAGAAGTCGGTGTTGCTTGGTTTTTACTCCTGCCTCCTCGCCCCAGAATTTGGTGTCTGTTAACATATTAATGCACCAGCATGCATGTGGGCAGATGAGGGCAGATGAAATCCACTGGCATTGTGCATGCCTGGCGGAGAAAATGTTCTGTGTAAGTGTTTAGGCTATTGGACCTTCTTCTGCATAAATGACCGTTAAGGCTCTGTCAGTGTGGACTTCCATTCAACACAGCGCGCTGGCGTGACGTCGTGTTCGTTTGCGCATGAGGGGCATTCAAAACCGTGACCGGTTCACACGATAACCTGATACTGGCCAGCAAAACAAGGAAATAAGATTTGTGCTAGCCTTTAATGGCCCATGTGGTTTCATAACTAGCTATTTGCTGCACCCTAGTGGTTAGATGAGGATTTACACAAACTCAAGGAGCTGCTGTTTTTAATGGTAAATTGACTGCTTTTACTGTACATGATTGGCTTACATTCACCCATTCACAACCCACTGCGCCACTCTCCCCTAAAGAAAAGGTAGAGTCACTTAACTGGGTCCTCTTTCCAAGACTGATCTCACAGGTAAAGTAAAACAAACCGAATTACACTACAGTAGAAGCAGGGGCTATCCACCAGAGGAGATCTTTTTACAGACCATTTCTATCACTGATAGCCTACAGCCCTTCTAAGAAATGATAATGCTTCGCTCAAAAATCACACCTACTGGTCAACTCAAGACATTGAAATGCAACTATTTACAATTCTGAATGAACAATGCAGTAAGTACTGGACCATATAGATAAGCTGGGCAACAGGTGTAGCATCTCACCTGCACCGCTGCGTTGAGGGGCTGTGGATGGTTCTGGGCCCCACATCTACTCTGCTCCGTCAAGGACTCCCTCTTGCTCCTCCTGCGCCTGCGCGACCTTCGTATTGGGTCATTCGGCCTCTCCTCGGCCTCACTGCTGTCCCCCAACACCTGTGGGTGACACCCTTTCATTAGTTTAATAATTAGATCATGAATCATTAAAGTGAATGGGATATTATTAGCACATTAATGTTTCAAGTTGCATTTACATTAAGAAATGTAATTGCATAAAGTTGGATAACAGTGGTTCTCAACCGGGGGGTCAGGAGCACCAAGGAGATTGCAAGATCATTTCTGGGGATCGCCAGACAGCTGTGAGACTACAAAAACATTGCAAAGTGACTGCACCGGTGATTGAGTGACGCACAATGTCGACGCCCTGACTGCCATAAGACGTGCTGACGGTGCAGTTATTGAAATAAATGCACAAATGCTAAATCTAAGTGGAAGCAAACACCAACCTGATTATTCTAAAGGGGGGGGAGGAAGGGGGGGGGGGGGTCATGACTAAAAAGGTTGAGAACCACAGTATAGAACCTATGTAACATAAACCCGCAGTGAGGCAAAACCACCTTGGGGTTAAAGTTCACGTCGAGTGAGTCCGGGTGAGGCGGCTGTGGAGCCGGAGGGAGGGCGTTCTGGCGCGGGGGGAGGGTCAGGCGCTGGGGGTGGGGCTGCGGGTGGAGGCGGGCGGCGGGCGGCGGGCAGCGGGGCCGCGCCGACGCTGCCTCCGAGTCGGAGTTGAGCGTCTCCGTGTTGGTGTACTGGCCCGAGGACGGCGAGGTGGCCGGCCCGTGGCGGGTGTAGGTCCACTCCGGGTCGTGCTGGGAGTCCGTGTAGTACGTCTCGTCCGACAGCTTGCGGCGGAACTCCCTCAGGGCCGACACCCAGCCGCCGGCGTCGTCGTCGTCCCCGCCGTGGCCGTCCGACTCGGAGCCCATCTCGTCGTAGGCGGAGACGACGCCGGACTCCTTCTCCAGCGCGCTGAACACCAGGCTCTTCCTCTTGGCCAGCAGGCTGGGCCGGGACAGCTGGGAGCTGTGCAGCGCCATCCAGTTACCGTCTGGGCTCTGCAGCACCGAGGACGCGCCTGGGGCAAGGCCACACAATACAGGCCCTTATATTGTATGTATGACACACTGCAGCTTTAAAACGCTAGGCATTGAGCATTAGGTGTAGGTTTCCAAGGCAGCGGGTGGGTAGAGCACAGAGCCCCGTTTTCTTAACCCTCCCGCTTGATCCTCCGGGTCAAACTGACCCAACGCACTACCTTGTTGCGCCAGCAGAAGGCGCCAACCGCCACACGGATATATGACGGACCGCGGTTGGCGCCATCTGGTGGTGCACCAAAGTAATGCGTTTGAAACCCGAGGACAGCGGGAGGGTAAAAACGCTTCTTAGGAATGGAGCTTGTTTAGGTTTCTAAAATAGCGGCTGTGTAGGACACCGCCCCCAATTTTCTTAAAGACCTTAGCGAAGACGACATGATGCACTCTTTGTAATTATTTGTGTCACGCTAAAGTGAATGCTTGATTACATTTAGTCAGAGACTCCTGCAGCAGAGAAAAGGTCGTCTTGCTATAGAGGAAGCAAAGTATTCATCTAATCAATTTTAATTAAACCTAATTAAATATACAGTATACTTTCCAAGCTTTGTACAGTTTGTAATGACATTTTGAATGAAGCTGAATGAGCTGACCTCATTTTATGAGGCGCAGAGAATAACTTATTGTCTATGAAAAGAATTCACTTGTCTAAATGGATGCTTGCATGTACGGAGACAGTTGGAGACTTAATAGGTTAACTACTTCTAGTTTTCTTATAATAGAAATAGAATTTCTTGGTGGATTCAAAGGTCTAATGAATAAAGTGTTGAAGTGAATCAATGCTGTTAGTACTGTACATTTACTCAAGTTACACTGGTTTACAAAACGTAATTGTTAATACATTTTCATTTTGCATTCAACATCAAAATAATTGACTTAAAGATGAAGTCTACCATGTGATGTTTCCTCGATTTTTGTATGCTCTGTATTCTACAAGTTTTATGTTTAACAAAACCTCAACATCACTGTAAAGTGTATGTGTGACTCATACTGGAGTTGTCCAGCCGATCCACACTCTTCCAGCTTGGTAGTGATGAAGCTTTGGCTTCTCTCTTCAGTGAGGCGTACTCTGGGAATCCTGCCGCTGCTCCCGCCAACTCTTCCGGACCTTTCTCAGGCGAGTCGTCACTGGTAAGGGAATACGCAGACCTTGACCGCTACATGCACACAACACACAAGCAGACGCATATAGAGGTATATAGTCAAAGCTGCAGTCTGACTTTTAAAGTCACTCTCCAGTTTAGGTTAGTTTGCTAACACCTACAGTACATACTGCATCACTATGAAACCAAACAGCTGTGTTTGAGATATTTCAGAGAGGGCCCTGAGAGGCAAAATTGCAATCCTGTCTTATCTGTCGATTTCCAGTCCGAAAAGAAATTCTACACTACATGACACGATTCACCATTCCCACCAGCAGATGGTGATATAAAACAGCTAACCAGCCACAGCTAAAGACACTAAAGCTATCTGTAAGGCTCCTGTGATATTTTAGTTTCTGTGAGTGCATGCACATTCACGCACACACACACACATATTTGGATGAGTATGTACAGTATAGCTTAGTCAGTGTGTTTGTAGAAGAGCTTGTAAGATAGGCTGTCCCTTGGCAGTTGGGGATTTGAAAGAATCCCTGTGTATTTGACTGAGCTTTGATCTGCACTGAGTGTAACAGAAAGAGGGGAAGATAATCTTAGTTTGGGTGGAGGAATCCTAGCCTTGAATTAAATGGATACTGCAAAATACTTAGTGTGCATGTGTTATTGTTCTTAGGTAAATGTACAATGGCTACATTTAGTCAGACGGTTTGCAAACGCATTTACCATAAATATTGTTTTTATTATAAACAACTCCGGTAGTTCCAACTGCTACAGTTTTGTTCTTTTTTACATGTGTATGTACTTGGACACATACTGTACATATATGCCAAGCCTTCTGCAACAAATCCTTAGCCATTTAAGTGTATTATTATGTAACTACTGTACCCTTTTGCAATCAGAATGATTATATGATGCGTGGCAAACCATTGTAAGTGATTAAAATATATGGCAAAAATGATTAATAATTACTATTTGAGTATGGGTGCGAGTAACCATTTAGAATAACACATGAAACGGCAGGCCCATTGTCCCTTCTGGTCCTTGAGGACTTAATAATACCCACTTAATTTTAATGGACATTTGCAATACTAAATATTGGATGGACAGACATTCAGCCAACATCTAAAATAGACAAAGGATTGAATAAAGCAATAATTGAATAAACATGAACAACCCGGAGGCATCTACATAAACAAATGAATCACTATTGGGTGTAATTTTGCATTGAAAACAAATTAGCAAACAAAACAATTATTATCAGAAAACAAAATGTCTATATAAAAAGGTCACATTGCTTGTAATAAACACTGCAACTGAACAGCTGAGCCCTTATCCTTAAAAAAAAGAAAAAGAAATCCTAACCACCTGAATGAAATACGCAACCTGAAACCAATACTTCCTGCATGCTCATTTTCCTTAATTGAGTGCTCTGTTAATGCATGGTTGCATTTTATATAGCCATTAGTTAGCCTTGAGATAGCCATTTAGACCAGTCGTAAATTGTACTGGTTTGTTAATTATTATATGTTAAATAATAAATTGTACTGGTTTGTTAATTATTATATGTTAAATAATAAACTGTACTGGTTTTTAAATGTTCAATAATATGACATTGTTAGCCTATTATGCTAGTAAAGATTTAACTGCTTCCTGTCCTGTTAACAGACTATATATCAACAGTATAATGTGCTAAAAAGCATAGAGCTGTAGCTACTGTACTGTTACAGTAGACCGGGAGCTGTGTCCAGAAGCTCACCCAGAGGGAGTAGGATGCCCTGAGTTGTTCCTGTGAGCCCTGAGAGGAGGCGTGGGGATGGGGGGTCGAGGGGAGTTCGCTGGGCTGGCTCAGGGGCTGTGGCTGGGGCCACACAAAGTCATACTCTGTCTGCATCTCCGAGCGCTTCCTCCTCTGGATGATCTATAGAAATACAGGAAAGGAGTAGAAGGTATAGCAATAGTAGTACAGTAATAGTAGTATAGTAAGTTATGATACTGATCTTTATGTTCTACTCCTCTATAATGTTCTACTTACCTGTGATTGCTAATATGTTTTTCCACCAGCTGAGCTACATTCAGCTCGACTTTGGAACACTCCTCAATCACATTATAGTGCCCCCAAAAAATCCCAACCCCAAATAACTGGTCCAGCTTGTCTGGTTACTGTGTGAGTGCAGGAGGGGCACATCACTCCAAAACAGTCAAATACAGTATTTGTGTTCTGGTGGCGCTATAACATGATCAAGGAATGACTCTTAAATGTAACCCACTGTACACCTAAATCACACATTATGCCACAGCTGCTTATGAGCAAATTTGAGCTATTATTTCTTAATTCTAGAGACAATGATTTAACACTTCACTGTGGATTACATGCTTGTGGACTTAAAACTTAATCTCTGCTAGCTACAGTAATTTAGGTAATTTAGTCAAATCAGAAGTGGTGGAATTTCTTTTATGCAAGGATAGACAGTTTAGGTAAAAAATAAGGTGAATCATTAACTATAACTGAGGGATTATACCCAAAAAGGAATTAAGAGAAAACGAGAGGGAAAATGGAATGTATGGAAAGAGAGAAATAGAGTGAGAAAGAGAGAGAAAGAGAGAGTGTAATGTCAATTATGGAGGCAAGAGACAGGGGTTAACATATTGTAGTCAACTTGATTTTCGATTTAAATGTGGACATATGAAGCCACAATAGTGTATGTGCAACGAAAAGCCAAAACATGAGCAACTTAAACAACATAACATACTTTTTGTACAATTGTCGTTGCAAGTTCCTCTATAAGCTCCTCTTTGTGGTCCCGCAGATATCGAGCCTCATTCTGCTTCTCCTGCCCATACGCCCGTGCGTGCACACACACACACACACAGTTTGAATTACCACAAGGTTGAGAGAAAATGTTTGAGTCAAGAAGCATGGCTGCATCCTGCTGATACTGTGACCAACAGGGAGGAGAGACAGAGAAGGATGGGGGGGAAGGAAGAGAGAGAGAGAGATTGAGAGGGAGACCAGGGGAGGAGGAAGGAGAGAGAGAGAGAGAGGGAGAGAAATAGCAAGAGAGGAAGAAAGAGAGATTTCTCACCAAGCTGTCACTGAACTCCTCTGCCTTGGCGATTGCCTCTTCTATTGCCTCCTCAGCCACACGAAGAGCAACTGTGAGGGTCTCTGCCATGCTGTGTCCTGAGATCACACACACACACACACACACACACACA
>JAODUG010045767.1:0-64192 GCA_027564795.1 Aphredoderus sayanus | reverse complement strand
TTAGACGTGTCCGTTTCTGCAAGTAAAAGCAACATTATTACTGTTCATTCATTCCTGTGTCATTTAAATAATTTTAAAGTGCAGTGACAATATGTCTACAAAGTCTTGACAGTCTTGGTAAAAAAAACAAGAAAAAGACATCAGTATAATGTTGCATCATGTTATCAAAAACACCTTGGTTTTCTCTTTCCTTGACAGGGGATCCTCACAATCCTTATCACTGCGGTTATGTGTACCTGCAGGGCAGTCTCAAGAGAGTGGGAGTGATTCACATTCGATTTTTAATTGCTCCAAAAAACTGTTTGCAGAATCAGGAACAGCATCCAGCCCTTGGCTCCCAGTGCTCTGTTCCTCTTGCGCTTGTATTATCTTGGGTATCTCAAGGTCTGCTTTAATCATCCAATCAGGATTTATTATATCAACTTGGGTTTCAGGGGGTCCTGAGTCATGCTGTCCTAAATTAGAGTTGAACTCTTTCCTTTCGACTGAGATTTGGACTCTGACTTCTTGATTCGGTTGTTTTTGTGAGAGACAACACATCTCCACCGGGACTGCAGTGTTTCCCTGCTGTACACGCTAACATGTTAGTGTCATGCTATGAAGTTATTGATTACTGGTACAATGCATACGACGTTGAAGGTCAATTTGCTTCTGTAGCTGTTCTATCTCGTATTTGTATTTGTAACTTTGGCCTGGTACAATGCTATAGTTTTCTCAAACTCTCCACAAATTTCCATTGCTGCAGTAGCTAAACGCCCACTAACAAAGTCGCTCAATTCAATCATTGTTATAGGATAAACCTCTTACAGTACAGTAGCATGTAGAATAATAAAATGCTCTTTATTCCTATCTACTGGGTTTAGTAGAATTTAAGATCGTAGAAATCAGAAATAAGCACAAGTCACGTGACATGTTTTCTTCTTCTATGTATTCTGTTGCACTACTTGCGGCTGCCACACGGTGCGTGCTGAGTTAATAGAGTTCTATGGTGCTGAGCAGCTGACCGATACTTTTATTCTGGAATCATTGAACGGAAATAGTCAGTCGGTTTTCTGTTGGTGCTGACAGCTGTAGAAGTTCTGTCTGCTTCAGTGTTTTCAATCCTTTGTAGGATTTCTTTTGCGAATCAAAGACATGTCATTTTGTTCCTTTTTCGGCGGAGAGGTTTTCAAAGACCACTTTAAGCCAGGTTGGTTTCCCTCTTCGTCTTTATTCTTAATGCTGTTGTTTCAGTAACCTAACAACTTGGAATATCTAGCCTGTGGTACCTACAGTACTGTTACAGTACAGTACAGTACAGTACAGTACTACCGTACGTTAGTAGGATACCATAGAGGTGGCGGCTGGTGTACAGTACTATACAACGGTGTGTGCTGTGCTGTACTGTACTGTACAGTACCGTACAGTACAGTACAGTACGTTACTGTGAACGGTGGAAAAAGTAGTTGATTAAGTGACTAATAACAATCTCCAAAGTGTGCATAAATTGCTTCTGGAAACAACCCTGAACCAACGTTTAGGATATATTGTTTCCATATAATTTATTTATGTATTCATTGATTTACATTTTTAATTTGTTTCCTTCTCTGTAATAGAAAGCTTTGGTAATAGGATGTGTTGACAATGTTATAAAACCTAACCTCAGCTGTGGGACACGGAACTGACTTGTTACTGTTTGTTACATGGACTGTAACAAACATTTGTAGCTATACTACTGTATTTGCCTGTAAAATCCTATGTAATGTGTAACAAACAAAAAACGTCACTTGTATTTTCTTGCTCAGGGCTCTATGTGTGTGTCAAATGTGGATACCAGCTGTTCTCCAGCAGGTCCAAGTTTGAGCATTCATCTCCTTGGCCTGCTTTTACTGAGACGGTCCATGAAGATAGTGTGACCAAGCATGAGGAGAGACCTGGGGCATTTAAGGTGACTCATAAAATATTAACTAATTTAGCTAGTTGAGTCATTAACAGAAAGGAAATATACAACTACTGTAAAGGAATAATTTGAAAACTCCAGAGAGCATCTAGAAAACATATTTTTGTGCTCCACCAGTGCACTTTAGTAATCAGTAGGCTACCGTAGGCCAATGCATACAGTAGAGAAAGAAAGAAGATTGCCATTCCGATTGCCATTCAGATTGCCTTTGTCAGGGTTGCACTCCAAAGAAACACAGTGAAGCTTTTTAAAATTGAATTCATCTAGGTAGCTTTTGTTGTCTTCTCTGTTTTACTCTACTCGGTATGAGTAGAGTATGAAGTGTTCACAGTAAAACCTTAGTAGGTACAGTACATATGTGGTAATTAAGTATATTTTATTTTTAATTTTCATGCATACAGTTTAATTACATGCATATAACTACTTTCAACGACTGATTAAAAGACTAATTAACATGCAGTGATTGATTTGAAGAACTTGCATGTGAATGCACTACTACTTGTAAAAGTGAAAGTGAACTGAAATGGTTATTTAAAAAAACAACGAGTCCCAAGTGCTATTGTGGCCACAATGTGTTTCAGGTGCGCTGTGGGAAGTGTGGAAATGGACTGGGCCATGAATTTGTGAATGACGGTCCGGCCCAAGGAGTGTCTCGCTTCTGAATATTCAGTAGCTCACTTAAGTTCATCCCTAAAGGTACAATAATTAGACTACAGAAGTATAACCCCTAACAGTTACAAATGGGTATGCACTGACACACCACATTTGTCATTGCAAATACCTTTTTCTCTATCAAACCTAGTTTAAAGCTAGGTTTTTTGTTAACACATTGTTAAACTCCTTTGGATTAACAATACTTTGCTTTTTCCGGCACCTCTCCACAGATAAGGTTGATGGACAGTAAGGTGAGCTCATGGATTGTTGTGGAATGTACTGTATCAAGGCACACACATGCTGCTGAAGGTGTAAAGACAGTAAATGAAGGGTTCTGGGACAAAGACCTCCTTAGGATGCCCAGGACTCTGATGGACAGTGGCTTCACTGGACAGCATGGCTAGAGAGCCTAACTAGCATTATTATGCAAATGTAAATGATGACTGCACAAATAGATTATATTTTATTCTCATAATTTTTTTATTATGACGTTGGGACACAATTACACATGATTCTGGTCTTTTCAACAATTATTGTGTACATTATGCATCATTTGATGTCATTCTGTCGTCATGATGATGACTATAATTATTTTTTTTAAATCTTAACACTCATTGCTGTTGCATAAATCAATCTTTCCACACTATGATATGACAGGTGGAAAGGGGGGTGGAAAGCATTATAACTGTATGTCGATGTATTTTCTCTTAACTTGAGAATGAACATATTTAATGTTTTCTGAGATAGACCTAGCAGATATGCTGTATTTAAATGTAATATGCTGCCACCATGTGTCAGAAATGCTATACATACATATTGTTTAAAAACTGTCAAGCCTTAGTATGGTCCAAGTTAAGGCTAGCAGAAGAGGCCAGTTGCAGAAATTCAGCCCGGGAATTTGAGATGGACAGGCCCTTTTTTTACATTACAAACTGAAACATAAAAATTCTTTGACCACCGTTCGTTCCAGCCTGGAATGGACCGGCCGTTTGGGAGTACTCCTGAACTTCCCGGCCAGCCTCTACCTCTGCCTCTCTGTATTGTAAACAATATTTTAAAGATTACAGTTAAGAACGCTATTGCTTTATTTAACACAGTTATTTGACATGGATGACATATATTATTTTTCTACTGGGGAAGAATTTTGTATCCTTTTTTAGTCTGGTGAATGCCAGGATATCAAATTACACATTTAAAGCCCAATGTAAACATGACACCCTATAGTGGTGGTAGACTTAAACAAAGTGAAGTGTTTGAATCTTACACAATGCTGTATGGTCTGGTATTTTTGTGTGTTTAGATTGAGCACTCTATTGGCCCTTTTCCAGCTTAGAGACCAGAACAGTCCATGGTAACCACTCTTAAAGGTACATTTTCCCAAATGTGCTGCTTACTACACATATTTATAGGTTGTCCCAAAACATCTAAAGGTTACACATTGAGGTGAACTCCTCAATTGAACTGCTCCATCTGATATCATATCATTTTCTGTTTAATCTTATTGTCTCTTCCCTATTCACATCAGGGTTATTGTCATGCCTGCGATATAAATGAGGATTTTAGCAGACATGAATTACAACAATGTAGCTAATCTACAAAATTTTTAGCTGCAAAATAATTTCACTTGGATTTCATATTGAATGACAAATACATACTTACAGGAAATACGTCTTCAAAGTAGAAAATACTATAATTTCTTTAATGTGCAATAGCATGATTTCATCAGTTGATGGTGCTATCCTCCCTACAATTTGTACCACAAGTCGTATAATAGGCTGCTGCTGTGCAATCCTACTGTACTGTATGTAAAACAGACAATGGTGTATTTTATCCTTAGTAATAGATTAGGTAACTAAACTACCAGTTATCAACAATGAATTTCTATTTATATATTTTTGACCTCATCTCTGAAGCAAGGCTTTACTATTAAAGTTACCAAATTCAGCAGTTACTTTGCTAACATTAATAAACAGTAAACATATACATTTGAATTTTATATTTTCACTTTAATTTCCATTATTGATTATTGTGAGGAACACACAGGCTGCAAATATATATCCTATATATTTTAATCTGTGATTTATTACAAACAGAAGAAACAATAAAGATGTGTATTATAAATAAATGCATTCTTAATCCAAACTATCAATTAATTAACTTTCAGGTTGAGCACTGACAACGTATGCTACAAGTACAGTAAGTGAATCACTTATTGCCAGCATGGCACATAACAACCATATACCACTATGCTTTAGATGTGTCTAACCGGTTTAAACACCTCTTCCAGTGCCAGCAGTAGGCCTACTGGAATTCTAAACAAAGCCAGGATCTGGGGGCACCTTCAAGTGCTCCAGCATCTCAGTCTCTGGGTGGAGCAGGTGTGGAGATGCTCATTTCAAAGGCTTTAAGATCAGAGGGAAAGTTGAAAGGTTCACCATCAGCTAGAGGATTAGGACAAGGAATGCAAATAATATTACTGCCATGTTTAATATGTGTTTTATTTATTCCTTCATCTTTTCATGTAAATTATCAGATGGCTTCAGTTGACAATATATTAGGCAAAATGTCAAAACACCTTAAACTATTCATTGTCATTTCTAATTAAATATTGATTGGTTCAGTATTCCATGCTGTAATCAAAATGTATTATATCTAAAGAAAAATATCAAAGGTTGGAAATGTAAAGGGACCAAATACATCCCTTCTGGTTAATTGATGTTAACATGCCATGGTTGTCTTCATGCTGGCTCAGTCAGATATATATTCTGTACAGTGCAATAGACAGACTAAACAGCCTGACAGGGGCGTTGGTATGAGAGACGTGGGTTCTCATACATAGTCTCACAGAGCCAGCCTTTACTTGCGTTGTCTGGGACACACCGCTGGCTAACTGCATCAAGACCGGCCTACTTAACAGGAGAGGTATTTTGATTGACATGCACGATGATCAACAAAACTCAGTGACCAAGTCTGACATTAAACTTAGCCCAAGGAATTTGTTGTGAAACTTAATGACACGACTTTTGCTGTTTGCAGGTGCTTAAACTAAATGGAAACACTGAAATAAGTAAATAAAGCAGTGCACTAGAGTTGCACCGGAAGTACGGATAGAGTGAGTGACAATACTTACAGCCAATGAAAATCGACTTCCTCACTTCCGGATAGTGCTGACATTAGTATGTTCTATGCGGCAAGCCATTGCAAGTTGGAAGTCGATATTTCAAAGTCGTTATTACTGACTTCCAATATACTGTATATGTGTCCTATGCATCTGTTTGGGAAAACATGGACGCCCGCAGCAAGCGGATGTTTATGGCAAGCCTCTAAACTTCACTACGCTATTGCCCAGGACCAATAGCTATCAGCTATTGTCCACAGCCCTATTAGTGAAGAGAAACTCTAACACTGTAGCATCTTATTTAACAAATTGTTACACTAAGAGACTGAATGAGTAGGCTAGTAGATTACCGCATGCTTGCAAAGACGTTTCACAACAAAACGCTACATAAAGTATGAATATTGAAGAGGTTTTTGCTTATTGCCAATGTGCTCCCACACCACCGCGCCACATTGCTCTGATGTCATGTTACGCTGGTGAACTCTGGCTTGATAAATCTTGCCAAAGTTTCCGACTTGGAACTCCAACTTGAATGAGTGTTCCATTGCTCTTTTCTGTGTTGTTTATTTCCGAATTAGACTAGAATGGATTGCACATTTAGTCTAGCAGTCTACTTGCATAACATTTGCGCAAAGCGCTGTCTAACTGCATCAAGACACACCTAATTGATAGGAGAGGTATTTGTATTGATATTCACGCCAACCAACTATATATCTGTTGGGCACTAAATTTGCATGGAGGATTTCGTTGGGAAACTTAACAACACGAGTTGGTTCTTTGCAGGTCTTTTAAATCTGTTAAATACATATACTACGGTTACTGTTTAAATTGTGGGAAAAAACAAAGTAAATAATGCACTGCACTGGCGTCGAACCGGAATTACAGATACAGACTTGTGAATGACAAGGCTAATAGCCAAAAAAAAAATCAACAGTACCATTTCCTGAAAGTACTTACACAGTACACTTATATGTATCAGCACAGAGATGTTTTTGTGACATAGTGCTAATGGATGGAAGAGGCTGAAACTATGCCTTCACAGAACCACAGACAAAGATGAAATGAATGATGTGTGAAAAAAGGGGTCAAGAGATGTCCAAAACAGGACTAATGAGAAACATAGACTGATGAAATGCTTTGTGGTCAAGCGGAAGCAAACAGGAACAGGAAGTGGTATTCCTCTGGTCTAGACTTGATTCACTAACCGTTGTTGTCTTGATCTGACCTCCAGGGCTCGTTTTGTGGCTCAGAATAAAGGGTGGACCGTAATTGCTTTACATTTAACCATTCCTCCCTCCACTTCACCACTGGCGTAGCCTAGCTGAGCTTTTGCCAGTGACTCATTCACAAAGACATCTTGCTTTAATTGTGACTGATTGAAGCCACTTGGCTGTTGGATGTTTCTGCACCCCACCTGCTTCTGTTTTGGGCCACATGGAAAAAGGGGCTCTGCATGCCCAGAAGCAATGACATTTGCGGCAATTCATGAAGGTAGCATCCGCAGAAACATCTTCTGCATTCAGTTGCTTTATAAACTACAGATGTATGGACTGTGTATGTGTACATATACATTCCCCAAATGCCGCGTCAGCAACAGATATAGACAGGCGGCGGAAAATGGCCTTTCATCGACTACATGAGTTACCAATGTACTGTGCATATGGCATGGATGGACTTTGGCTACGTTGTGAGACTGTGCTCCATGTGTTGCAGAGTGGGATACATGTGCTTCCTTGAGCCTGGCAAAACATCTGTGTCTAACTGTATGATGAATGAAAGGGTAAACAGGGTTTTAAACACAGCACCGGAATGTGAGTTCTTGGGATCAAAGGAAAGTTCCGGAAACTCCTGGCTCTCTGGGTCTCGGGTGGTTCTATTGTTCTATTTCTGTCAGAACTTGTGTTTGAGAAAATGATTTAGTCTATGTAGGTAGTTTATTACCTACATATATGCTACATATGTTCATGTATGGTACTGTAATTTGGTGCTTAACTGAAGCCATACAGTATGTTGTAGCCTAAACATGTTGTAAAACAAATAAACCTTAATTGAGCTTTTAGATGGAGAAACATTAAGGAACACCACGTTTATGTTAATTTAAAAAAGAAACCATTTGAGCACATGAAAGTCTGTTTTGTAAAAGGCAGACATGTAAACAAGCCCTGTAACTCATTGATAAATTCCCAACATGCGGGAGCCTTGCAAGAAACAATACAGCACTTTTTAAAGAAACCATTATGCATTTACCCCTTTTGTGTCTTGTTTTATCGTAAGATCACATTTCCTTTCTCTGTCCCTCGCAGGTAGCCAGCTTGAATGACGGAGGACGTTTTGAACATGAATGTATTTGCAAACATCACTTGCTATCAGTGTTCTCATCAGTTTCACAGATAGGACCAAGAGACAACAGTGTGGGTAGTCTGTGGGCTTCAAAGGGGACAAGAGAGGTGTACACTTGTGTGGTGCTCCTCTCAGATCACAGAAACGTGCGCTCTTTATAAGGACGGTGTACAGTATGTGTATGTTGGGGGATAAGAGACAGGGTTTTAAACAGGACAATAAGACTGGGTGATTGTTTTCCATTATCTCCTTGGTGGTAAGACATCCGCGGTTTTTGAAAGAGCTGAGGTGGGCATGTGATTTCATCTGTGCATCCGCTAAAACATGCGGTTCTCTATCCTATTCTATTCAGTCGTGGCCATAGATCTAAGAATTCAAGATGGGCTGAATGATTCAGTGGGACCACATATAAACGTGTTCTAGAGAAAAACCTTGATCAAACACATCAGATTCAGAGTTTGGAAAGTACCAGCAAGGTTAAGAGTTTCAAGCTAATCATTTAAAAAGATACTCAACTCAAAAGATAGCCACAGCAGTGATGGACATGGGAAACACCAGTCATGTGAGTGTGTGTCCAGAAATGCCAAAGGCTGTTGACGGACCATCTTAAGAAATAACCACACAAGGGAAAAGAGAGTAATTACTTCAGTATTTCACTGGGTACGGTGCCACAGAGGCCCACCCCCCACCCACCTAACCCCCACTTCCCTTCAATTTGTGGCTGCTCATCCTCTCTCATCTTGGGTTAGTTTTCCCAGCATTCTTCACGAGACTCAAATAATACCCTTTACGTGTGTGTGAGTGTGTGGGTGTAGTATATGTATGGTTAGTAGAACTTTTGCAGCCCCCCAGAACCAAAATGGGTGGTCTTAATAGTGAAAATTGCCTCTTTGGTAAGGCTGATTGCTAACTTCTGTGGAGTGAAGGCTCAGGGGTGTTTCATGTAGATACAGAGTCCTTTCTTCTCCAGTGATTATAACCCCATTAGCGAGCTCTAATCTCCATCAATCTCACAGCATTATCAGATGATTATGGAGCCATCTGCCACTGTGTATTTGGATTTTGGATGTTTCTCAGGTGATAACATGACAGAAGAACTATGGGAGTCTTAACTATTGAACATCAATGTTTGAGAAGGTGGGAGTATGAGCAATAGGTTTCATGTATACAGTATGTGTATTGTGCATATTTATGTAGGTTTGTGAACTGTTATTGAAACTGCAGCTTATTGTATGCTATTAATCAGCGTGGTTTTAGTGTAAATTCAAGTCAACTCAAGTTTTTAATTATTTAATCTAATTACAGTCTCAAAGGGTGGCACTGGCCCACATTTCACATGTAAACAAACAACACCTGCTTCACCTATTCCTCCTATTGGAAAAACATCTCTAAAAACTGCTTGGATAAAAAAAAGTGTAAGTAATTGGGAAGGGACCACAGAGGGAGGAACACAACCATTTCAGGAAAGTTACAGTCCAATGAAAACTGAGTGGGCAACAACAATTTCTGTAGCATTATAATTTAATAATGTGTATCCCGGCAAAACATTTTGTAATACATTTCATGAGTTAAGATGTTTAAAATATCACTTTAAATTAGGGTGACTATGTCTTATTTGTGAGTCGTGCCTGCTGTCTAATCATTTTATTAGAGGAGAGAAGGCAGAGGGGCAGAAAGTGTAAGCATGTGAATGTGTGCTCACGTCTGAATTAATTATGCTTTAGTGAGGGGAATTCCACACACTTCTGAAGGTGTATGCCCAGGCCTCAACTCATCTTGTACAAATGTTTGGAATAATTGACAGCAATCCTTCCAATAATTCAATAACCAAGCCATCTATCTAGCTAACATCATAATTCAAAATAATCCTTGAATAAATAATTAATATCCATTTACTGTCAACATTTAAGATTTACATGGTTATATCCTGATTCATCCTTACTTTATTAATCAACTGTTGTGCCAGAGGGGCAAATATCCATAATCCTCCATGTCATTAATTTTACTGTTCAACAGGTATTCATTCTCCTGGCTACGTGTTGGCAATGTTCTACATCACAACTGTGGGTGGCCACAAATACTGTGTGCCCTTCTATACAGTATAGCACAAACGTTTATACAGTATCTTCATGGGTATTTCAGTTTCTCTGTCTGTTATTGTCAATCCATAGTAAACATTGCAGGAATTGATTACTTGTAATAGCATGGATTTGTGATTAAACTATTTGTGGAAGTCTCTGGTGTCCCTGAGCTCTATTATGTCCCTAAAAGCCAGACCTCTAAACCCAAACTGAGACCAGATGAGTGCCACAGGGAGGAGATATGTGTGTATGTTGGGAAAGTGGTTGGAAAGATGAGGTCAAAGTCTTAAGAGCACATTTCCACTTGAATGAGGGTTGCAGATGACCCCATATGATTATCAGGTTTTCAAAAAAAGAAAAGGGGTGGTGTGTAGGGGACTGGACAAGGGGGTGAACTAAGCAATAAAGTAAATAAAAGCCTGACCGTCACTCAAAAGTACAAATCTGTTCTACTTCAACAAAACGATCACTATGTTTCTGAATGTTAACCCAGCGCAAGATGAATCGGACAACCCCCCCCCCACAGCGTGAAGCCGGGCCTCAAAACAAAATATTAGGGGGAGAAAACTATTTGTGCTCACAAACTGCACATATTTGTAACAGCTCTGTCCCCTTTGGCTAAATCTACCGTCGACACTTTAGCTAATGGCTTGCTTGTCTGAGCAATGCATGAATTCACATTCCTATGAAATAAAGACTTTTGCCCTATAGGGCAGAAGTCACACGCTTGTCGCATGAGACTACACACATCCTTTGGACTCCAGCAGTGTCATGAACCAGGTGATATTATTTTAGTAGAAGAAGAAAGGAATATGAATTATGTGTTTTCGGGATATCTTGAGAAAGTTGTTTCTCACACTCACATATACGTTTGACATTCCTTTTATTGTTTATGGGTAATTCTGTGGTATTGCGAACTGTCAGGACTTACATTACTATATTTTTATGCTAGCAATTACATAGCGGTTTGGACCTAACTTGATTGGTTTTGTTTATATTTATTGTGACTGCCGGGAAGTCCTGTTAGTCTACTTTCTCACATGAATGTCTAACCAGTGGATAAATTGAAATATTCAGTTTTGCGCAATTACTGGCACTACACAGTATAATGCAAGTGAGGAGTTTACCTTTAAATATTGTGAATATAGGAAAGTTGAGCGAGAACATTCTAGAGAGCATCTATTTGGGTGGTTCTTCTGGCCGAGTAACAGTAGCCCAGTGTTGGAATGGTTGGAATCAACCGTCCGTGTCAGGGCGGGAAAGGGAGCTGTTTTTTCACACGCTGGACGGAAACACACAGTGACAGTGACACATTAAACATGTCTGTGGTTTGAAGAGGACGTCATGGCAAATGCGCTTTACGGATGCAAGGAGTAAAAGAATGGAAGAAAGCCACAGAGACCAGCCCACATGCATTTTAGCAATGGTATATAGTCTACCACATGTGGTACAAATGCACGCAAGTATGAACAATTGGCCTGCCCAGTCACATGAATATTCACACACCCTACAGGGGTAACAAAAACATCCATGGAATGCAATTTTTGTATTGTATTGTATTGTAATGTATTTTATTATGTTATATTTATATATTATATAATTGCTCCTCTCTTGATTTGACTGGTTTAATGTGTTTTATTATGCTTTTCAAATCTATAGCATGTATTTTAAAGTATATATTTTAAATGGTTTTCATTGTTTTATTGTAAAAGTCCAATATGTGTTGTTAGTTTTGTAGAGACCCTTGGTGGTGACAATGCACTTTAAATAAATAATGTTTACATTCATTTGCCCTAGCATGCATTAATACATATACATATGCATATACAGAAAAGCACAAACACACACACAAACACACACACATGCAGTTAATACAGTTAGATTTGCACAAGCCTCTGTTAATCCCTTAAAGTGAGCTGGAAGGCATGAAATCATATAGTAATTACAGTTATGTTTAAAATCTCTCTCTATCGCGCATGTGCGTGTGTGTGTGCATGCATGAAGCATGTGCACACATACCCAAAGATATACAGATATACATATACATGTCATATAACCTAATTTCCCCCCATATTATCCCCACCCTTCAAAATACACTCATTAGGCTATCACTTCAGCTGACAGCAACAGTATGTGGCTTGCATAATGACATAATTCTCATTCAGCGCCATAATTCCTTCCATGCAATTTAAACTCTCCACTCCCAATTCAGTAGATGCAACACAATGAAGTGCAGGCAGAACATAAATAACATTTGAGAAGTAATGAGTCTTCTGTACAGACCTGCCCTTATCAAAGGCATTTTACTCTTTATTTCCAGGATGAAAGAAACATTCAAATTGTTTTCATGCAGCTGGTTTCTAGCAATCGGCGAGCTACATAGGCCTACATTGTTTGAATGGAAAGAAAAGTGGTTCTCGTATCTGCACACACCTGCCTATCGGTTATGTAATTGTACCTCTCGGCTTTGAATACCTAAACTGAACCTGAGTTTGGCTATAATACCTCTGGTAGTGTTGCAATAGTTTAAAATAAAATGGTTTTCAAAGTGTGGGTCAGGAGGGCAGATGGAGGAGGGTGGTTTTGCGAGGTTGTGATTGTGGCTCTGATCATTGCTAAACTTTTTATTAAACAATAGTTTTATTGCTAAACGTTTTATTAAATGAATTCAAATTTGATATAATATTAATACATTTTTCAAATTGAGTTTACAGTTGTATATACTGTCTATTTCTGCAAGTTATAAAAAAGTGTTTCATGCCTTGTGCAACTGTGAACCAATTCAATGCTGGGCCAGCCTAAGCCAATGAAAGTCCTGCATCCTTGATGTGTCCTTTCCCTTCTCTCTCTCTCTCTCCCCCCCTCCCCCCACCGCACCTCTCTTTCTCTCACACGGTGCTCCAATGAACATCTGGAGCGCTTGAAAAGGAGTGGGAGGCAGGTGAGGGACAGGTGGGGGTCTCGCTTTAGCTTTGTTGTCGCTATGAACCTGTCTGTGACGATGGGCTTAGCCCGACGGCCATCCTGAGTACAGTTTGGCATACTGCTCTTTTTGTGTGTGCCTGCGTGCATCTGTGTGTGTGTGCGCATGGTGTGCGTCTGTGTGTGTGTGGCCTCTAGGTATGTAAGGTCAAATTTGTAGCTTTTGTCTGATCAAAGAAGTTCATACACTGTATTTCAACAAAGGGAGTATGTCTCTATCTAAAACCCCAAAAGGCAAAAAGGATTGAGTGCTTAACTCCAGACAAGATGAAAAATCACCCATGTCCTTTCAGAATTTCGTTATTGGTAAACGCCTCAACTATATTTGAGCCAACATAGGCACCAGATTCTGTCTGTAGGGAACCGTGTGTGGCTCTGGCCTGCTAAAGGAACCTCTGTTGGCTGGTGGTTTCATAGATCTGACATAATGGTTTTTAAGGATTGGGCAGAGCGTCTTGTGGCCACAGTGAATAGCCAAGAAGATCTTCCTCATACTGGAAATGACAAAATGAAAGCGGAACATTCTCCTTTCGGTGGGGAGGATTTGTAATTTGCTGTAATGGCTGACACATGGACGCGACATCTGCAGGCCTCTGGCAAAGGAAATATATTGCTAAGACACACCGATGCTACGTAAACAGGCATTATACACTGACATGCATGCTACACGTGCACAATATACATTCCAACACACATATGTTTATATATAAACACATATGTGTACAAAACTGTATACTCACAAGTGTGTTCAGAAAGCAACACACATGTAAACCCAGAGCGCACGCACACACACTGAAAGAAATATGCAGAAAGACAGATGCGGACAAAAATGCACACATGCACGTGCGTGTGTGCGTGCGTGTGTGTGTGTGTGTGAGTGTGTGTGTGTATGTGCGTGTCCTTGAATCTCAGCTCTATTCAAGATGCATATATTGTATGTTACTTATTTCTCAAATATCACCGAAGCTTGTTTGTTTCCTTAAATCGAAATGTTTATACTTCTGGGTCCAAAACTGTCATCTTGCTTCCAAGTGGAGCAATTAGCACTGTACAAAAGCAAATAAAACATGTGATGAAAGCGCGGCGGGTTTTCTGACCTCATTTTGACTCGGTGTCTCGCCTTTACTGTAGCTTGCAGACAGTTGGCTCTGAAGCTGTGAATTCCACAGTGCCAGGCTGCCTTCGACTTTGCATGGATTTTACAAAACATATCATTATTCTATATTTGCCTGAGACATGTCAGCATTCACAGAGGCCATTGTTTTAACTATATTTTAGAGACATTTCAGCAGGAGGAAATTGGAATCACTCGCTTTAAAGGTGCGCCCCACAATTTGTGGAGTAGCGCCATGTGATTGAAACCAGCTCCTTGTTTTGGTTTGTAACTCTGAGAGCATGCCACTTCCCCCACCTGAGTGCTGAATAACTTCTATATACTTCTTTGCACTTCTCTCTACTCCTCGTCATGGAGAGCGCCCATCCATCCCCAACCAGTCACAACCAACCACATTACATTTGACAGATATTGAGGCAGGTAAGGTAATTAGAGTTCTATATGACGAAACGCTGTCTATATAATCAGCTATACTGTCTTGCTGCCTTATAGCATTTCCTATATACTGTAAACCTGTGTATGCATGCTTCTCAGGCAGTTCCCACATGCACATGCATACACGCGACACCCCATCCATTCAGGTAGCAGACAGGTATTACTCATGTTCAAAAGATCCTCAGGAAGATCACTAGCTCTCTGCTAAGAGAAACTTTATACACGTAAGGGATTTAGTGGCAGGGAGGGGCAGAGGCCATCCCAAATGCCAATCCTTCCTCTAGGGCTATATGGTGTCATACAAATCATACTGTAGGAGGGGGTAGTCCTCTTCTGACCCATTGTTTGGAGGCTTGTGTCAGAAGACATGTCAGTCGCTGTGTTGGTACAGTATTGAATCTCAGGGTGCAAGCTGAGTACAAGAGGCTTGGATTGACATCCTCCGGGGGTGTTTTCTCATTCACAGGGCCAGCCTGAGTCATCTGTCTTTAGGGTTCAAAGGGACAGGGAGGATTTGCCTTTTGTTGGGTCAGCTTACGTTTGGGAAGTCAGAGAACTTACACCGATGTGCTCAGTTTTCTCAATGTGTTTTAAATGTAAATACATTTTAGCAACAAAGGGGGAAAAATCTGTCACATTTCATTAAGCTTCAATGGTATTATAGCTATATGGCAAAATTGACAATACATTTTGAATATTCTATAATGACATTTGTAGCCACGATTAATAAGGAAAATAACTATTTTATATAGTGATGTGTATTTAAACCGTGCATTCATAAAGGCACGAGGCGTGTATATTCCTATAGAGGGGTGGAGACTTGTGGAAACGGCGTTAAAAAAAAAAGTAGACCAGAAGGCTTGAATGAGAGGCAAAGCAAGACCCCACTAGTACGCACAGAGAGGCTGTGGATTCTTAATTGACATGTCATGGTGATTGACAAATTATTTCTTGGCTAAAATACTATATTTCTTTGACTCCAAATAGCGTGATTATGAAGCAAGTTCATTCAAATTTCGTGCTTAACTCTTGTACATGTAATACTTATCTTTGGACTACGCAACAGGTTTTTGATTTTCAGAGTTGACTGAAACATTCTCTTCAAATTGTAAGACAAGAGAAGCATGCTGTCAACATTTTGTTTTTTTGGCAACGACTGGGAAATCGACTCATGGGATGTAGTGGCTGCAGAGTCAGGTTCAACTTTGGAAAGGCGCTGTCCAAAGTGTCAGTGTTTTTTACCATGTTCCTAATCTTCACATACTTCTTCTACTGTCTCACTGGTATTTGTGATACAGCTCCTAGAACTTTATACAAACAGAAAACCGTTGACGAGGACTATGACAACCTGCGACCATCGCCGCGTCTCATAGCTCACCCTCCCGATCGTCAGGCTCCCTGGAACAGTACGGACTCTCCGGACGCAGGAGACAAGCGCGCCGACGCGCCCGGACACCGACAGCTCTCTGAACATATTTTAGACCATCCTGCAAAGGAGGATGGCCAGATTAACAGCCTCCCAGTGTCGAATACATTTGGCACTAAAAAGTTTCCTCAAGCGATCATAATCGGCGTGAAAAAAGGCGGTACACGCGCTCTGCTGGAGTTCCTCCGGATTCACCCGGACGTGAGAGCGGTCGGCGCAGAACCGCACTTTTTTGACCGCTTTTACAGCAAAGGGCTTGAGTGGTACAGGTACGGAAAAAATAAAACACCCTCCTGCGCGTACACGTGATATTGATCCATTGTCACAATATATTTGGTGGAAACTTTGTCCAGTGTCATGTTTAGTTTAATGTGTAGTCTTAATTTGAAGTGTCTCCAGATTTTATTAATATGAATATTTTATATAGGGGAAAGATTAGAATACCTCTCAGATAGTGAATGATGTATTGGACATATTTGGGGTCAGCCTAAGCTGCTATGTTCGCCCTGGAAAAAATCCCTTAATTGTGGAGAACTGCTGAAGTCTCATGTCAATATAACTAGTCACTGGTGATGGATGCAGATATGTTACTATATACATAAAGAGCCTATTGATGTCCCTGGGGAGCAATTTATCAAGATGACATTCGTTTAAATCACAATTTATTCACTTCAAAATGACCTTATGTCATGGCCTCATGTGAAGTGCAAGTTAGATTAGTCCTGTTCTGTAGGCCAATCTTTAGCTGTGCTGATATGTGCTGCTATTGTGCTTTTATTCATTATATTGATGTAGCTTCTTAATGCATACATAGGCCTACACATCATACTTGGCTGAAATAAAATTACTTACAAGACACATAAAACCTTCATCAGCTACTATTGTGATGGAAGCAGCTGCTTTGTGACCCAGCTGACGCAGGCTATAATTTGGGGTGCAGTTAAGACCCTAAAGAAGGAGCTGGCCAAAGCTGGCCCTGATCAGCTCCAGATGCTTTGCAGGCTTCTGGACATGGTCCCAGCTGAACAAGACCCGCTTAGTGACTTTTCAGAAGACAGTTTTGGATCGTTGAGCATCTCGGCTCCACCACTCTGAGTGGACAGTCTGGATTGAAGAAGATACATTTGGGATACAATAAAATAGAAGGAGAGATGGGAGGCTGTAGACTGGATTGGGAGTGTAAAATTAGAGAAATCCACTTTATTCATAACCACCTAGGAGTGTTTTAAAAGACACATGGAAGCAATTTTGTCACTGTTAATTGTAGCAAGATAGACCTATTCAACTTTTTTACACTGAGCGGAACTTCCCATTGGAACAGTGTCTCTTTCTATATCTCTACCATATCTTACTGTAATTTCAATTTAATTAAGAACTTTATTAGCAAGGAAAACATGCATTACTAATCAAGTGATATACAGTATAACAAACAAATTAAAATGTTATCATACACAAATACAAAAGAAAAATACATCCACATACAAACATTTGAAGAAGAATAAAACTGAAAACTGCACTTAAAACTGTTCATGTAATAGGCTACTGTACATTTTCAATATTGAACCTGCCTATGTTGTACTACAGCCTCCAGTGTTGAGCAATGCACATATACATTTACCTACAATAACCTCTCATTGGCAGCACTATTTCCATTCTCTCTACTATTTCTTTTCATCTGCTGCATAATTTCACACCACTCCCCTTCAGCAGTGTAGGTTTAAACCGGTAGTGTGTTTATGTGCAAATGAGCGCAGCAGACCTGCTGTTTCGATGAGGCTGGGCTGGGGGTGTTGTGTTGAGGATCTCCACTGTGCTGTAACGCTTTTGCGTTTGTCGAAATAACACCCAGCAGAAACGTCACATTGTGATGAGGCCGCCATAATGGCGCAGACGCGACGTCTCCGTTGGGTAACCGACACCTTTGTAAATGATTCAGGTCACACCGGTTGCTGTACGTTTTTTTTTTTTTTTGATGTTACCGCAGGCAGTGAAGGCTACAGGGATGACTGTGCTGAGGTAGATGTTTTGTTAGAACCTAGACGTCAAACCAAGACTTCTCAGAAAAGTCATCCGAAACCATATTTAGAGAGGAGCATGTGAAATACAGTGCATACCGGTAGTACAAAACATTTAACAACAATGGTAGAAATGTCCTATTTGGTTTCATGACTTCCTGGTTGAGGTAATCGAAAGACGATTCCACAGTTTTAAAACGCCTGCTGTTGTCACTGAATCCCAACAGAGAAAGGGAGAATCTGTTTTCTGTGGTTGGCAGTAAGTGAGAAGCAAAGCTGAGTATACTGTACAGGCAGTTGGAGGGTGATGGCTTGAGTGACAGCCAGGGAGTCCACTGGCCCACGGTTGGTTAGTGGGTAGGAGGTGCTTCCTTACCTGGTCTCACCAAGCTGCTGCCCAATAGGCCAGAAAACACTGTAGAGCTAGAAATTATTCTCCTAGTGCCTTAGCTCACTGTCACATCTGGGTGCACATTATCTGTCTTTCGCTCACACACACACACACACACACACACACACACACACACACACACTCTCACGTACACACATTTTATAAAAGGCCGATCGATGAGTGAGTGTGAGATAGAATCTTTGACATCTATCTATCTTATGGAATTACTGTGCGTTTGCTTATTCAACGTCAGGTAGAGGCCTTGGTTTAAGTGTAGCATATTTTTCAGCTTCATGTAGCTATTTTATAATATATTTCCCTTTCTCTCAGCAGTGACAGTTCATTTTCAAGGTCCTCCTGCTCTAGAAAACAGCTCTTTCTGCCAAGAGGACCTTTTCAAAAATAATGAATGACGAAATATGTATTGCATAAAAGCTTTCACAACCAGAACATAGATGGTTCTACACTATTCTGTAGTTAATTCAGAATCTCTCCAGGCACACATGGTAGATTATTATCTGACAAACGTTTCTACGCCTGAAGCCTTATGTCTTGGCCACAGTAAGCTGCATGGACTGGATATCATTCTAGCAGATGGATGGGCAATGAGGACCAGTCGTGCACTGTCATCTATCGCAGTCAGCATTTGCTGTCAGATTCTGGAATGGCCCAGACTGTCTCCATGCTGGCTGGACATCACAGATCCAACCGATGTTCACCCTGTGTATTGTTCCAATGTCATTGTCTTCAGTGAGACAAATGGCCTTCTCCTTAAAGTGCTTTCCACTTCTTGCACTTACAGGCAGCCACAGATTTAAACATTTCCCTCCACATCCATCTTTCCTTCTTTCTCTCCCTCTGAACCCCCACATTTTGTCCCACCACCCTTTTCTCGCATTTGCATGTGTGCATGGGAGCCCATTACTGGAATGCGAAAACCGCAAACAGTGCATTCAGAAATAAAGTCAAGATTTAATGATTTTCTCTGTTGTTTTATGGCTTTGAGGGGATTTTTGGAGTGATGGGTTTCATATGGGCCCTAAGAGCCACCACAGAAAACAAAAAAACCCTCAGCTTTCCATGGCACAATGGCTCAAATTGTCATAGTCTTGTCACCAGGACGTGGCTCATAATGAATAATTCATTTGTTGTTTGTTTGGAGATTCAGAGCAGTGGAAATGTTTATGTTTTGACCATGGAAGGAATTTTGGGAACATCTACTCTACTGTAGATGCAGCGTTACTTGTGTTATGTTAAATATAAGTGTCTTACTGGTACATTGCTTTCCATTAATGGCATCCTTGACAGAATGATCAGACTGATGATAAGATCATTTCAGTATTTCTATTTAAGTTAAAAGCCACAAGGCCTGTCATCAAATGTTTGACAGCTTGTCAATTGGTTGACCTATACCCCTGACAACAAAGACCTTCCCCTATCCGATTGATATAAAAATACGTAGCATAAATCCATTAAGGGCAGTAACACAGGGCCATAGGGAAATGTCAACACTACTGGAAATTCCATAGGTTCTTAAAGGAGCCATAGATTTATGTAAATAAGGACATATGAATGTGATGTAAGTGTATTGGCGTTCTGATAATATATGCACCACTTTTAATTGTATTTTTACATTATAGCTATAGCTAGATTTGTGTACCTTTCCTGTTTTTGCCATTTCTTTCCACTGAAGAGAATGTACACAGAATGTATTTTTTTAAATATATATTTCATTCTGGTTTTTCTAATAGACAAGTTTGAAATAATTAATTTCTGGTCATTGGCAAGTGAAGTAGAATGTCCAGAGGGAAAGTATTGTCCAGCTCCAACGCTGATAGAGGCAGAACATGTACTGTATGATGATCGGTCTAACAGATAAAAAAGCTGATATGTTATGAAGTTCAATGGTGTTGCAGTTAGGTTGAGGCTAGAGGTTGGGTGTTCCGGTGGTGTCGCAGAGTTTGAAAAAGCCTACGCTCACACCCCATATGGTGGGAATTAAAATAATTTGAGGTACAGTGTGGTCCATTTTGGGGAGCTTGTAAAGTCTTAGGAACATTTTGCATTTGTAGATGTTCGAAGTTCGTTTGGTACCATAGTTAGCTAACAGGAAAAATATGGGGTTAAAAAATCACAAGAATAGCTATATAACATTCAGATTCGTAGTTACCATGCATGGTTGTACTCCTACTCCCAGAAAATACAACTATTGGGTGGAAAACAGAGGTGATTATTTAATGGAAATACAATTCAATTGGTTTGTCACACCTTTTTAATGGTATCAAACAATGAAATGTATACATAGAATATTGAAGAAGAAAAATAACCTACAGTAGCATTGGCATTTGTTATAAAATCAATACCGTTTGTTTGTTTAAAGACGTTTATAACTCGTAAATGCATTATTCAGTACTGCTACCTCATGCCACCCTCTAATAACTCGTAATTCTTAATTAAAAGGTAGTCACTCATTAGCCACTGACCATGACTGTGTTTTATTTCTTCAAAGAAATGCCTACACATATGCGATACACCCCCCAACACACACACACACACACACACACACACACACACACACACACGGTCATCTCTAATTTGACCCAACACAATATTTTCCTATAGGGACTAAAATAACCTGCTACAACAAACACGTGTCCCCATCATTCTTCTTCTTTCTGGATTCAATCATCTGGTAACTATAGAGCTAAAATGTGTGTGTGGTGCCAGTCAAGTGGTTTTCCATCAGGATCTAACCATCCACTTCCTCTTTCTGTCTTGAAGGGATGGTTAAACTTGGTGGATGTGGGCAACATTGTAAATCCAAAATATGGTAAATCTACCTCCAAGCACCAAACACGCTTACGTTTTGACTATAGTGTGTGTGTGTGTGTGTGTGTGTGTGTGTGTCTGTGTGTGTTTGTGTGTGTGTGCATATTTGCATAGTACTATGATTTCCTATATCTGCATTTGTGAATCTTCAATTCAATACAAACGTGTTTTCTTCACATTCATTAATGGCACATGGGTAACACAAGCAAGGCCCAAGCCATCTGCTCAACTTTTGCTATAAATATCAAAGTATATCTACAGCATGGCAGCCACGTGTGTATGTGTGCCTACAGTTAAACATAACATTCTCCATATTGTCCCCACTTCCATTGTTCTGCTTAAAACACACGAATCACAAATTCACTCTTATATTTCCAGCCTTTGTGTTGTCACTACAGTAGTCCCAGCAGAGGAGTGCTCTGACGCTGATCGCATGGCAAACCACTGTGTGCTACGTAGAGAGTCAGTTGAGCCACTCCATCATTTGTGTGTTGATTAGGGAAGTGTCAGGCCATTACCCACACTGGCAGATAAAAGCGCTCCATCTCAGCTCTCATCTGCACCCATCATATCTCAGAGCTTGCATTGGGTTTTCGTTAAGGTTGGGAGGAGAATAACACCATGTGTATCGCACTGACAGGGCACTGAAAAACAGCATACAACGGATGTACATGAGGGCTCCTGCTGCTCAGCCGGTCTATCTGACAGGCCTCCCCGACTCCCTCAGGGAGCTCTGGCACCCCTCTGTGCAAAGCACTGCTGCTGGGAAATGTTTTCCTCCAGACTGTTGTGTGTTCTCTCATTCATTTTCTCTGTCATTTTATGGGCCTGATTTTCAGCTGCCTCTCTAATTGGGCCTCAGAATACAACGAATACAACGTGTTTAGGCTTGGGGGGCGGCTGCCAAAGTAGAATAGTGGCTACTGCGAAAAGTTAGTGTTGAGCACGGACTGTCCTGTAAATGACTGTAATTACCTATGGAATGCACAGGAATCAACTGGTTTGGGTTCAACAAACACAATCGGTGCCTATTGTCCCAGCGCATTATATTTATCTGTTGTAGTTACTGTATATTCCTTAACTTTTAAAGGTGGGAGAAATTATTGTAATTCTTGTCAAATTCAGCAAAAATCTCCTTACGGTCTGCTATCTGTCCGTTCTGTGTGTGCGCTGTATTATCTGCTGTTCCCACACGGCCCTGGCTCTGTAAATGGGAAAACAAACAAAGTGGTAGAGATCGCACCACACAACACTATTCCAGGCTTGGCAGTGTGCTTTTAATGTGGGGGCCGGAGCTTTGAGGGAGTACTGAATGAAGAGGTGTATTTGTTTGGATGTGTAGTTCAAATATCAACAATCTTTCAACAGCATCACTTACTCCACGTTAAAGTGGGGTCTAGTTGTATAATAAGCAGGAGGGCCCATACTTTTAGGGGAATTTCCTGCCTCTCAGCCACATCCGTATCCAGGGTTAGTATTTAATCTGCTAATGCAGATTGCCTTGTACATATCAGTAGTATAATCAGCATTGTATCACTTCAGGGTGGAAAAGAGCCAAATCCTCTAAACAGCAGGAACATTTGGAATAATGTGGCTATTCAGCACAGCTAAATGGAAAACATTGGCATGCCCAGCTCTCTCAACACGTTATTTTTTTTAAATATACAGTATGTAAGCAGAGTGGATAATAAAGGGTTGGTTTTGCTTCTTTAAGGGTACATTCCTTTTAATTGTGTTATGGTGCACCCCAGAAGCCCACATTTCAGCCTCAGCTCACTGTTTATATTTTGGCGTACACTTTGTTATGGAGGTTGCACCCATAAGGGCAGCCCTGGACACAAATTGAGGGCTGTACCTTCAAGGATGCCATAAGGGATGTTTTTTCATACATGGTTACATTTTGCGTAAGTAGCCTAATATCCAAATATCTAAAATCTCTCCCAACCAAAGCCTTTACCATTTCATTAAGCATTTTCCTGCAGGCTTCTTGTATTTCACAGGGAACTGTAAATATTGTAGTTATGACACTGTTATGTCATGATATGTCAGTTAAGTGGCTGTTATTGATTGTTTGCTATAGTGTCACAGATTGTTATGGAGAATAAGCACCCAAAGAGAGAAGGAAAAGACACATAACTGTACTATTAACCATACATATGAACTTTTCATAAGTATAGAAGGACAAGTTATGGTCGATTACTGGTATGCTAAACATAAGTTATGGGGCGAAGGACACACAAGTCTGTGGAGGAGAATGCAAACCGGAGAGGAGAGGTCAGACAGTTTCTAAAGCCAGTTAACACCCGCCCCCCTCTCTCACAATTCCGACATTTAGAGACAGACCTATTGATCAGTAAGAAATCAACAGGAGACAGACAGTGTGTGATATGCCATTTGCAGCTCATGTACTTGGGAAAAGAATCAATTAATGGTCTTTTCTATTATGGAGCTCAATTACTGGCCATTTTGAAACCTTAAGTAAAGGAAGAAAGTCAAAACTTGCATTGGAAAAACATGCAGAATCTTTTCAATCTCCAGGCATGTAACAAAGACGTTGTGACATTATGTAAGTCATGATTACAGATGATTTATTCAAAGCTGTAGTGCACTCAAGGCCCATCTTTGCCTTTACAGTAATTACTTCAGCGTTGCTCTGGACTACAGTGTGTAGCAAGACTACAGTCACGAACCAGTATTTTTCATGGTCAAAGTATTGGCTCACACCTAGCTACTACACAGTTAACCCTTCACTTGACACCCCTATATTGTCTACACACATACACTTTAGAAATGCTGTTTCAGAGTGAGTAGGTGTAAAATACAACATCGTTATTATTATAGGGTGTAGAAAAGTATTGTTAGTAATTGTCTTAAACAGTCAAATAAATGCAAGAAGTAAACTAAGGCTTTATTTGATTGCCATGTTTTCAATTGAAACAAAAATAAATAAAAATAAACCTATTCCACAGGCATCTCTTTTATTGTAAGCCACGGGAAAGTTTGCTTTTTCCAGTAATAAAGTATGTAAGTTTGCTTTTTCCAGTAATAAAGTATGTGATGTGGTGGCTAAATGGACTACAGAGGATTTGCTGCTTTAAGGCAGCACCCATCACCCTTTTGTCAAGTAAAACAATTTGTTCCTAAAAATCCATATTCACCGCAGCCTGACTGTTTTGGGATGTCAAAAGTAGACATTTGAGATGTTGGATGAGTAACTAAAGTTACCCACAATTCCTGCAAAGCTTTCTTTTTGGCAGATACAGAGGAAATAAGAGTAGCCTGTGTAAGATAGAACGACCACACTAATAATTATATGAAATACTGTGGAAAGGAGCCATCACATCAGAACATATTTGGGGGTGAGAGAAGAGCAGGTGCATTATGCACAGCTAAAGTATAAAATATGAATGTGTAGTCCTCACTTTAGTGCTGAGTGGCTCGCATTCCTCTCTACTCCTCACCCAGCCAACAGAGCTCATAGGCGCACACAGTTCTCCACCCCCCTACAGTCACACACCTTTCAAGGAAAGTTGCTTTACAAAATATCGAATGAACAGGGGACCTTTGAGGTTCTGGAGGTGGCCTAACACAATCAACGATTGTACCTTTGTAGCAAAAGTTTAGAAATGTGAACAATCATTTTGTAGTGGATACATTATTCCTAATATAAATACAGAATATAAGCATTCTTGTCATTATGTGCCAGTGTGCTACAGTAGATTGAAACTTTCACCATCAGCTCTGTATGTTAAAACACTAGCTAGCCACAGCACGCTTTTCCTGGTGTATTTCACACAAGGTCTGTTGGGCTGATGTGATTAGGTAGTTAGTCCGTAGGGGGGAACACTTTGACCATGCAGGAAAGAGGTCTGTTGGAAAAGAGGGTAGAATTTTAAAATAAATTGCTGTTAAGTGGTAGCTGTGGCTTTGTGGCTTTGTGACTCATCAGGCCTATACTGAGTAGATGGCCTTCTAGTCTAGTTTATAGTGGGATTGTCTAGGGGCCCTAGCACGTAAACATCCAATCTGGAGCTTTAATCAAAAATACATCCGGGTGGATTGTGTATATACGAAGTCAAATAGATTTATGTAGCCTTTGGCATGCTACGGATAAGTGATTAGCATGATTTATTTTAAACTGGCAAAAATGTGTGTGTACAGGTGAAACAATATCCACATTTATGACACTGCATGCTAAGTTCATATTCTTCCTTTTGTTCAAGGAATCTGATGCCTCGGACGCTGGATGGCCAAATCACCATGGAGAAGACCCCCAGCTACTTCATCACCAAGGAGGCACCAGCTCGCCTCTGTGCCATGAGCTGTCAGACCAAGCTGATCGTGGTGGTTCGGGACCCCGTGACGCGGGCGGTTTCTGACTACACCCAGACACTGTCCAAGAGCCCAAGCCTGCCGTCCTTCCAGAGCCTGGCCTTGAAGAATGCCTCCGCGGGCCTGGTTGACACCACGTGGAGCGCTGTGCGAATTGGCCTGTACTCCAAACACCTGGAGAACTGGCTCCAGCACTTCCCCTTGTCCCACTTCCTGTTTGTCAGCGGCGAGCGGCTGGTGTCTGACCCGGCCGGTGAGATGGGCCGGGTCCAGGACTTCCTCGGTCTGAAGAGAGTGGTGTCCGACAAGCATTTTTACTTCAACCAGACGAAAGGTTTTCCTTGCTTGAAGAAGCCAGAGGGAAGCAGCAGACCCCGCTGCCTGGGAAAGTCGAAGGGCAGGGCACACCCCCAGATTCCCTCAGAGGTCCTGCAGAGACTCAGGGACTTCTACAAGCCCTTCAACCACCATTTCTACCAGATGAGCGGCCACAACTTTGGCTGGGACTGAACTGGTTCCTAGATGGGAAGGCTTGCGTTTCTGGAGAAACTGGCAAACATCACAGAGCTAGGTTTCTCAAGAAGGGGTTGCACATTTTAAACATTCTCCATGAATCAACAGGACACACAACTGCCTTCTGGTAGGCCAAAAATACTTATAATGTTGAATTGTTCTAATGCTTAAGGTACCACTTTAAACGACTCATCAAAATGTAGCCCTGTTATGCTAAATCCACCTATTGTATTATCTTGGAAAACACAAGAATTGAGGAAAGAATGTGGTTTACTGTGTACACTTATTTTTCATGATATAAGCTGATATTTATTTTTCTGTTGATGAAAGATGCAAAAGCTGCAGAGAATCTTTTATGATAATGTATTTATTACATGACAAAGCAACATCAGTAAACCTTTATTATATTATTGACATGGGTTCAGTGCCTCCACTATAAACCACTATTTGTTTTGTTTGTTTCACATGAGCCATATTATTTTGACAAGGGTTGTACAATAATGTTTTATGAAGTCATGCACCAGTCAAACCTTGTATAGAAATTATTAATCTCATATTTTATTTTAATCCTCAGTCAATTCTTGCCAATTGACTAGAGATAAAATACCAGCAATACCTCATCTGTAAATTAGAAAGCAGCAGACACACACACACACACACACACACACGCAGTATACACTGTACATGCATGTACCGTGTTTACATGTATACATATGTGTACATTTTCCTGTACATGATCATTATCTTTAAGACTGGACAAGACTGGACCAACTCGCTATGTGGAAAAACTTGGGAAGCTATCATGTATGAGCAAGAAATTGTTCTTATAATCTGTGATTATTTGGTATGTTTGGATTTCTCCACGTGGAGTAAGAAAAGCATACTATTATTTATTAAAGCTGTACTTCTATGATTGTAAGTCTCTGATTTTCTGTGTTCGAAGGAACTGAGAAAAACTTTCTTTGACATCAAATTGGTCAAGATTACAATGTTGCATCATCTTACATTATTATACATTGACACAGTGACACAGACAGATAGAGCATTTTATTTTTACCAAGTGAACTCTAATCCTATAAAACGTAAAAGCAACTGCACACCTTCCTTAATACCCTTTCTTCATCTAGAACCAGCCACAAAAGAATTAGCACAGCCTTAACCTACTTCTTGTTTGCAAACGTTTCATAGCCTCTTGCATTCTC
The DNA here is from genome assembly GCA_027564795.1 of Aphredoderus sayanus. Classification (NCBI taxonomy): domain Eukaryota; kingdom Metazoa; phylum Chordata; class Actinopteri; order Percopsiformes; family Aphredoderidae; genus Aphredoderus; species Aphredoderus sayanus. The sequence continues at coordinate 36,821 of JAODUG010045767.1, read as the reverse complement.
TCTCTCCTTCATAACCCTCTGTCCTCTAGCTCCCCCTCTATCTCTGCCTTTCCCTGTCGTTCCAACTGTCATTCTTCTCACACCACTTCCACACAATAAGACCACATGTACAGTGTGAGGCATGTGTGTGCAGAGGCCTTTAATTATAAGTATGTCAGCTAACTTAGAAAGCCCCCTCCTTCCACTCTGGGTTCAGAATTAGCAGTGCTCCTCTCTTTCATGGTGTACTCTCCCATACAAAAAAAAAACATCTGTTCTGATGAAACAACCCAAGAAGGAAACCTGAAATATACACTGTGCTTCAGATGTTGTGCACAATGAAAAGACTTCTCCGCCAGTGGATGAACTCATAATATTCAGCAGATTGAGGCTGGTGTAATTGTTTGCATACATGTTCAGATATGAATGCATCCATAGGCATGTTCAGTTTCCTATCTTGCTGATATTCTCCATCTCTTTATAACAAGGTCACTTCGACAAGCAACAGTGTATTAGTGGGCCTCTCCACAATTGAAATGGCCTTGGCTAACTTCATGAGTGCCCGCTTTTATTACTCTCTGTTAAACATATTTGCTGATAGCTGCCTTTTTCCTATGCTGGTGCATCAGTATGCATTCACAATAATAATTTCCCTTTCAGCTATCTGGGAAAGACATATGTACCAATGTTCACAGTAGTTGCCCAGTGGTAATGGTCATTAAATCAACAGGACCTTTAGTGTAAACATTTGTCGAATGCTGGGTATGGGTGAAATACACTCAACAACAGTGAATGATGGTGTGGCAACTGAAGGGAAATCCCAATAAAAATAGTCTGAACCAAATATGTGTGCTTGCATCACAACATCAGTGCTGTAATAAAGGCATCCAATGACATGCTCAACCCCTATACTATATCTAGTGTGTTTGGAATGTCACAAACAGGACAGCAAGAAATCTCATTTATGTTAAATTAGAGATTCAAAAGTCTGCTTATGCAGCATCTAAGGATTTGAGTCCACATTAATAAAGTACGACTCATGCCATCAGTTTTGACCAGTGATTTGTTTGTTTGAATGAAAAATAGCCAGTAGGTTTGAGTTAAGCATGGTGAGAGACATATTGGGTGTGCCCACTCTTATTTATGGGGAACGGGCACATGGAAGACAAATCAGATGCACTCATACGGACGAATCACATTTATGGCTGTGTTGAAAGAATAGGACTGATTTGTACAGTACGCAGCAGATAAAAACTAGGTTTAAAGCATGTAAGTGGTTTCCCATTGAAGAGCCACAAATGAAGACTAAAGTTTGTACTAGAGGACCACATATTTTCCACCCCTACTAGGGATTTTTTATTATTTCTGTGGTTTAGGGCCTGGCACTGGTTTTATGTTCATTTGTGACTCTTGCTTTAATTGACCAGAATGTAATTTGGCTTACACTGAGTTTCATATGGAAAGGATTCATTGTCTATTACTATGACTTCCTACTTGACAAATTCTTTGTTAATAATTTGCCTATTTGACCTCGGTTAGTGAACAGTCAAAGTTTATACATTGATTGACTTCAGCCAACCGAGCAACTACTGAATGGGAAAAAAAACATCTGTGGAATAATGGTGAAACTATATTAACTCTGTATATTAACTGTTAATGTACAATTTTCTTTAAAGCTATATGGACACTGTAACCAGTCTTCACTCAATCTAGATTATCAAGAATATACATTTCCATTTGTCTTCCACCTGTATAGTTTAATAAAATGTAAGTTGGTTACTCTGAATAAATGAGGTGTGCACCTGGCCTTCATGCTTGGTTCCACTTCAAATGCCAGGAACCCCATTCATTACAGTATATGATCAAAGTTAAATTCATCCCTATGGTATGGCTCTTTTATTAATCCCAGCATGAATTCTTTGTCAAAGAGTTACACATAATGTGACCAATGACAAGTGGAATTTCACCCGAGTACAGTTAATGAAAAGCACAAAATAAATGTAATAACCTTTATCGACAATGTAAATATATATATTTTGGATGTGATATGCAATGTCTCTCCTCTCTGACTCAATCCTCCCAGTGGCTGTGCGTGCTGGTGGTGTGTTGCTAAGAATGGCCACCCCACACCACAACTTGCACACTGAGCATCACGAACGGTCATTTTCTAAGCACATTCAGTGCCAACTTCTAAAGCACTTCTCACACAACATTCATAGAAATCAATGATGAGTTCACTTTGCTGTACAAATCTAACAGACGTTTGCAGATGAATGACCCTTTGAATAATCAAATAATACATTGACAGAAAGAAAAATATTAAACATTTGCAATGCAACTTTCCTTCTCTGAAGTGCAATTGAACTTACTCTCAACAATTTAAGAGATAAAAGAAATATTGTTTCTGAGTATATAGATAAAAAAATAAATAGAGGTTGTGTAAACCAGTCTTATGCAATCAAGCAACAGAACAAGCTAATGACAATGGCTGCAGTTATATTTTTCTTAGTTCTGTATTAGCTTGGGGAGGTGTGCTAAAATATTCTTAGCTTACAAGAGGTTTCCCCTCAATGTGCTATATGGCTCAGTGACCCCCTGGCTGGACTCCATGTTATGAACAAGGAATTAATGACCTCCTTAATGGTCTGTAGGCCCATGTGTGAGCTGAATGGGAGGACTCAAGGTAATCCACTCCTCCTTGCAACCATCAATGACGTCTCAAGCTTCGCAGCGATGGCAACATACCAATTCTGGAGCAAAACACTAAAGCAGAGCTGCACAAGAGCTTTGAAGCAATTGTTGAGGCCCAAGAGGGCGTAAAACCTTCCGTCATGAGGGGACGTGACTAGCGTGATTAATATCTAGTTAGAGAACAGTACATGTGAGCACACGCCATATTTTTGGCTCTGTCCTTTAGCCCTGTTATAACATGGCAGGAAGAGGTGGGGGGGAGAGCTGCCCCCTCCCCCCAAATCCCCAGTCCAAATCAACCTGTCATAACTGTTCTAGTGATGGACACCCATGGCCCCAGGGTCCCCTGAGAGCACAGAATTGGGCCTCCCGGGACATGGTGATGGGATGCCCTGGAGTTGTGCAAAGATGATGTACAGGCAGACTCGGGTTACAGCAGACAGGTCTGGGATGGGCAGGAGGCCGCGATTGATCCTGAAAACAGAGAGGCCTGTGGGAGAAGTGTAATTGAACCTGGAACAGATGTTAAACACCTCTGGAAGAATGTGGTAACTCTGCAGATATACTATTTTTGTCTGTCACAAACACAGCAAAGGACAGATTAGACAAATGGAAAGATTATGAATAATTTTACTGCAAGATAACATCTTGTCGATGGGGTATTAGCTAAAAACAACATTGTCTACTCAAAGTCCACATTAACGTCAAACAACAGGCAGAACATGTTCTTGAGGGTTATGCCAGTGTCTCATGAAACAAAATAGAAAAGCGTTTCTTACATAATGAAATATATTAGTCTAAGATAGTAGTTTGAAGAAAGTCAGAATAACAGTGTTGGTATAGTGTATTTTGAACAGTCAACAACAAAATATAATAAAGAAAACAACATAAAGAATATGCCATATAACAAGTATTACCCTTAAAAAAATATATAATATCTTTAAAAAATATTTATATTTTACTAATGATGGTGGTTGAACTGATATTTTACCTAATATTTATTGTTGGGTAGTTCAGTACATTTAGGCTACACTCTTCTGGAGTTTCATGTTGAACATTTACTTAACACAAATAACCATAAGCACTAGTAGCTGTGTGTTATAGAATATCCCACACTCTATATATAATATCCCACTTCCACTGGCTTTTTGTGTAACAGGACTGCCCTCTGCTGGTCATTTGAAGTAACGCAGAACTAGAAATTCCAGTAGCCAACGTTTCATTAACGCTTGGCAATTATTACAAACATTATAATTAGAAATGTTTGTTTCCCGTGATATTGTTAAATACGATATATTGCTATCGTCTAACTTGGAGCTCCCGTTATTGTACCAGTTTGACTACTTTGAACGTCATGTTGATAATTCCTTCTATTCCGGCCTCTACTTCATCGTTCTCTTGTACAGCTGAGACACCTTTAGGAGTCCCGGTTAAAATGAGGTCTCCCTCCTCCAAGGTTATAATCTCGCTGATGTAGCTGATGAGATAAGGGATGGAGAATATCATCTGGGAGGTGCAGCCGTCCTGCCTTAGCTGGTCATTCACCTTCAGCCACAGCTTTACGTTTCCTGGATCAGGAATCCGTTCTTTTGGAATAAACTCACTGATTGGGCAAGAGGTGTTGAAAGCTTTGGCAAGTGTCCATGGTAGACCCTTGGCCTTGCACTCGTCCTGGATATCCCGTGCCGTCATGTCCAAGCAAAGAGCATAGCCTGAAACGTGGTCCATGGCCGAAGCCTGTGGGATGGCTGTACCTCCTTTCCCAATGACAACCCCTAATTCAACTTCATGGTGCAAGTTACTGGAGTACACGGGCACCAGAATAGGGGAGCCTTCTTTCACATATGCTGAAGGGGGTTTCAAAAACAAGACAGGCTCTGTAGGGACGGCATTCTTCAGTTCTTTTGCGTGGTCTGCATAATTTCTTCCAACACAGATTATCTTCCTTCCCCACTGCCAAAATTGAGATACGTTTCGAGCAGTCATTGTTAATATTTTCGAAACGCTACCTACAGATTTAAAGCAGCGTCGCCTGTGTCAAAACTGTCAGAAAGACCTTTGACCAAAACGTCACGCATATGTCAAAACTACGGCGTGTCAGGAAGATAAAACATGTTCGACAACCAAACTGTCATAGTGCTATAGTCATAGTATATGATGCCACCTATGTTTTACTACCATTAAGGAATATTCTACTGCAATTACACGATTAAGAGACCACTAACCTATTAACCATATAAATGCAGCTTTGGAAACGCGACCACAACTCCGATAGCATACTGTTGTTTTTAGCAGCGCTTTCACCTGCTACATATGGCTACACCCAGGCAACACCCCCACACCTGGTTGGTGGAGACTGGAAGGTCAAAGTTAAATGGAGGCGGAACATCTAGTACGCAGAACTTTCCTGTGGGTTTCGGGATATGACCAGCTAGGACTACAGCTGTTATGTTATTCCGGTGTATTGCTGCGAGTGCTTACGCTCTTGGATTCCTTGGAGCTGCAAGAACTTTAAAATTCGGTACTGTACGTAACTGACATATTTTCATTATTGCGCGCATTGGATTTCGTAGAGTAGGTGCCGCAGTCTACTACTTACACTGTTATAACAAAACAAGCTTGTTAGCATAGTCGGCTCTTGTTTTTATAGCCGATACTCCAACTATTTGAGCAGATCTATCGGCTATATCCTGATATAGGATTTTAAAATAGCTAATCGTATCAAAACTCGAGACGGCATTTCCAGCTCATAACCTTTACTTTTACCGAGGGTCATATGCCTATTAGTGATGCGCTGATCGATACCTACAGTTTCGATGCTAGATCCTGTTAATGTTTGATAATCAAATTCGTACATAAAAGAAATCAAATTATTTTGAGGCATTTCAACACAATACAGAATATTTTTGATACATAAATGCAAAGTTTTAAAATAAAGTAGTTTAAAAATAAACTACTTTATCTGTATCGATACAGGCCAAACCTGGTCAATGGTATCGCTAAGCTCAACTAACGATTCGTATGCTTCCCAATAGCACCTGTGAAAGTCCACACACAAGCAGCTGCACTTCACACACCACTAAGACAAGCAGCCCTGTTTGAACAAAGAAATATGAAGATAGAACTGATCCCAGCACTCAGTGATAATTATATGTACCTTCTGATTGATGTGGACTCCAAAGAAGCTGCTGTTGTTGACCCCGTTGAGCCAGTAAAGGTATGTAGAAATGTTATGGGCACATTTAAATTAAGATATTTTAACAGTTATGTGATCTGACATTAGAAAATGATGTTTTCTGTTATGTATTGACAGGTTATAGAGGCAATCAGGAAGCATGGCGTGAGGCTCACAACTGTCTTGACCACTCATCATCACTGGTAGGTGAAACTAACCCAAATGCCCCATTGTGAGAAATACTGCAGTCTTTGACTTTACACCTTTCTGCCTAAATAGGGATCATGCTGGTGGAAATCAGAAGCTGGTGAGAATGATGCCTGGTCTTAAGGTGTATGGAGGAGATGACAGAGTTGATGCCCTTACAAAGAAAGTCACTCACTCCAACACTCTAAAAGTAAGACAACAAAAATGAATGAGTTTTAATGAATGTTAGCCTTTGGTCAGCATCTATTTGCCCTTTACAGTAATCTAAAGAAAATGGCATGCTATCTTTTTTTGTCTGGTTTTGTTCAAGGTTGGTTCACTTACTGTTAAATGCCTGTTTACACCATGTCACACGACTGGTCACATCTGCTACTATGTGACAAAAGACAACAGCACTGAGCCATCGGCGGTCTTCACAGGTATCACTAATCAGGTTGGCCATGTCAGATAAAGCATGAATTAATACAAAAGTATTGTTATGTTTACTGGTAGTAGATTTCATCTGAATAACAGTTAGTTAACTGTTTTTAACAATTTAACTGTGTTAACAGTTTAAAACCGGATACTACATGTAATCCATAGATGGGTGTTCTTTAATTTCCTTGTGGCATGTATTTTGTTTTGTACAGGGGACACATTATTTGTTGCTGGTTGTGGCAAATTCTTTGAGGGTACTGCCGAGCAGATGTACAGGGCTTTAATAGAAATCTTGGGATGCCTGCCTCCTGAAACGGTAAATAAACTACTAGGTTAAAATACATTTATTAGCAACTATAGTAAGTAATATAGTAGTAGTAAACCAACATAATACAGGTAAGAAGCATTCCACAGATAAAGTATGAATGAGAGAAAAAGGTTTTTTATATACTTTTGTCATCTACAGTATCAACCCACTAATTATCACAGTCTCAGTTTATTATTTTTACGTGATATTACCATTATTACCAATATTTGTAATTTGAATGATTTACTAAGTGTTGGGGTTAATTGGAAGTACTGTTTCTATGTTTCAGCGTGTTTACTGTGGTCATGAGTACACAGTCAGCAATCTGAAATTTGCTCAACATGTGGAACCAGACAATGAAGTGATTCAGAAGAAACTGGCATGGGCAAAGGTATTTGATCCATCATGTCACATTCAAGTAATTGTTGCTTTGAGGCCAAGGTCTTTATAATTTGCCATGACTGGTGACAAAAACTAAACATTTGTTTTCCATTTCAGGAGAAATGCAGCAATGGGGAACCTACAATACCCTCAACCCTGGCAGATGAATTCACATTTAATCCTTTTATGAGAGTGAAGTATGTACAATTTAACAACTGTTAAATATTTAGAGTAAATGTTAAGTACGTAATTGTTGTTACAGACTTGGAACTTTTCATATAACATTGTTATAAAGTCATTGGTCTTGTGCGATTGTAGTAATAACACTTTTAATCTTAGAGAGAAGTCGGTACAAGACCATGTGCAACAGAATGACCCTGTTAAAACTATGAGAAGTCTCCGGAAAGAAAAAGATGGCTTCAAGGTTCCCAAGGAGTAATATCAATGATATTGTGCTACAGTATTTGATCTTATGGTTATTTTAGAATTGTGTATGCTAAAGCTACTGATACTAGAAGGCACATATGTTTATATTGTAACAACAGTTACAATTTAATACTATCTTACCTAGTAAATCTGGCATTTGTGTACATCATTTTCAGCTCTGCATATATGCTTATTCAACCAAACTAAATGAAGATCTGTAGCATATGTTTAGAACATGGCTTTTTTTTTTAAACAAATCGTATAATAATTGTAATTAATAATTTGTCTTAATTTAATGTAATGAAAGAGATGTTTAATTGAGTTAAATTTCAAATGTTTCATCTGTGATGTTAATGTACAAAGTACTATTTCAGTCATTAGTAAAATGTTAGACTGGCAGAAAGAACCCTGTAAGTAAATTGCATAATATATTATACAAGTTTGAATTTTGTTGTCTACAGTAGTCAGATTTGTGTATTATCTACATGGCTTATGATAAAGATGTTGATAGAGATTTACAGTCGAGAGCTTTTTGAAGAGTATGATATCCTTGTGTGGGTGGAGTGGGGTGGGGAGGGGGACAATAAATTGTTTGATTGTTGTGTAATTTCTTAAATCGTTGTTTTATTTTCAGTTATACAATTACATACAGATTAACATGGTATGAGTTTCCTGTTGCGATGTTGAACGTCTCCCGTACGATGATGTCACGATTACTTCCCTGTCTTGTGAGCTAAACTATAGTGTACATTCCCAGGGAGTTCACAGCGGAAACATTTGTTATTGCGAACGCAAAGGTATCTTATGTTGTTTAAAATTGCATGCATTTTATTGGTATCAATTGTTTCTAAAACAACCCGTTAGACTATAATTGTAAGTAATAACATCCCACATTAGCACTTTAGGCTTTAGCCTCCATCAGCTAGAGAGGATCTGTCATCGCATTAATAGCTCGGGTCAATATTATTTCAAATGAAGCATTTTTACATATAAAGTAAATGAAAGCTGTTCTTTCAGTACTGTGTCGGCTACTCTTGTGCGCATGCGTATGAGAGGTGCCATGAAGGTAAAGGTGATATCCATCCTGGAGGACAATTACATGTACCTAGTGATTGAAGAGCAAAGTAAAGAGGCTATAGCAGTGGACCCTGCAGTACCTCACCGGGTGAGAAACCAGTTTTGTATTTTTACAGCGTTAGGAAATGTACCTTTGGATGCACAAGATGAATTTAAATCTATGACACAATGATGTATCCTGTTTCTCGTTATTTGACAGCTCCTGGAAATAGTCAAGAGAGAGGGTCTGTCTCTCAAGGCAGTTCTAACTACGCACCATCATTGGTGAGAAACCAGAAAATGTTTTGTACAGAATAGTCTTTAGAATATAGCCTACATGCGTACAGTCCTGGGAATGAATTGAATCATTTAATTTGTGAATCCTGAAAATAGTAGTACTCCTTTCAGTCAGGATAATTACATGTACAACGTGGATAATGAGATAAATCAGTTTGAGAAGATGAGAAAGCAGCAACAGTTCCCTTCTCTCTAAACAGGGACCATGCTCGAGGAAATGAGGCACTGCTAAAGGAGGTTCCAGGGTTGAGGGTGTATGGGGGAGATGACCGCATCGGGGGTTTGACAGACAAAGTCACCAACGCTCAGGAACTCAAGGTGCTCAGAGATTACGCCAAAGCACGCCAAGCTTAAAGGTCATACTATCTCAAAAATGTTGTTTTGGTGACACGCTGTTCTGTCTGTTTACAGTTTAACTCCGTCAATGTGAGGTGCCTGTTTACTCCCTGCCATACCTCTGGTCACATGTGTTACTTTGTTTGGGAGGATGAGTGCACGGATGCACCTGCTGTGTTCACAGGTCCTGAGACCAATAATGTAAACGACTGTTGATCACATCGAAGGCAGAGACATAGTGATTCCATGCATTTTAAAATATACCGTATATAAATTCATTATGTACTTTTCATTGTGTGCAAATCATCTAAATAACTACTTTGAGTGGCTAGAGATTTTGCTTGTGGGTGTGGGGGGCAATTCATGAAGCATGACATCAGATTTTATTTCATTGTGGTCGTTAGGGGATACACTGTTTGTTGCTGGATGTGGGCGGTTCTTTGAGGGCACAGCGGAACAGATGTACCACAACCTAACCCATGTGCTAGGCTCCCTACCTCAAGACACGGTCAGTGGAGAGAGGGGTGTTTATAAGCAGCCATTATGGCCTTAAATAAGAGTTTATCTCCTTTCCAAATGATGCAATTATAATGGAACATGGGGTCATACTATTACTTACCATTATAAAATACACTGGATAAATGCTAATTATTTTAAGGTAACATTGTCAAAAGTACAAAAGTTAGGGCCCTCATTGTCAGTAAAAAAACCATTTTGTATTTTGTTTCGTAGAAGGTCTTCTGTGGACACGAGTATACAATTAAGAACCTGAAGTTTGCCATGTTGGTGGAGCCAGAGAATGAGAAAGTAAAGGAGATGTTGTGCTGGGCCAGGGTGAGTTAGACGTCTTTTAATTTCACATATTCAGTTTACGTGTGCACTGACAGTTGTACTCTGTGTACTTTGTGTTTTCAGGCCAGAGATGATGACGATAAACCAACAGTGCCATCTACTTTAATGGAAGAGTTTGAATATAATCCTTTCCTCCGCCTTTCGTGAGTTAAAACATATTATACATTCAATACTATTAGTAATTCTAGCAATATAATATTAATTCAATACATTTCTAGCATGAGTGTAAAAAATATTACTAACCAATTAGAGCAATTTTGATTTGGTTTGATGAGCACAGCTAAAAGTTAGACAACCAAATTTCCATTTATTTTCTATTGTTTTACAAATTATATTTGGGTGTCTGAATACAGATGTGAAAACACATTTATCTTAACAGTTTCTTTGACTGTGATGTAGGCAGGAAGGAGTTCAGAAGTTCACTGGAAAGACCGACCCCATAGAGGTGCTGAGGATTTTACGGCGGGAGAAGGACAGATTTAAAAAGCCTAAGAATACAGTTCCTCCCCACGCAATGTTAGCTTTGGAATGGGGACTACTCAGGCCATGAGACCCAGTACTGCAGTTCAGAATGGTCCAAAATTGTTTGGTGGAAAACAATGCTTGGGTACATAAATGTAGTGAGACATTATGCAAGAATGTGGTCATGATAGGTTAGCGTCAAGATAATGCATCCTCATGCTCAAAATGGAAAATAATTTAATTTGTTGAAAATACCTGCCTATGTCAATGTCTCCATTATTTTCATTTTAAATTGGTCAGGTAAACCCATGAGTGCTAATTGTTGAACACTTTCCTGTGGAAACACTGTGAACCTCAGACTCAAGAGAATGTTTATTTATACTGTAAATAACCTAGAATTAGATACATTCATCTTAATTGCTTAATAATCAATTATTTTTGTGTATTTGCACATTTGCACTCCTTGCTGCTTTTTAGCCTCAACGCAAATGTAAATGGTATATGATTTGTCTGATATATTTGTCTGTCCGACTCCATACTGGACTTTTTTTTTTGGTTTATGGAACTTTTGCTATATTACTGCCACTATTTATTTAAAACTGACTCAACTGATCCTCTATAAAGACCACATTATCTGAAAGTACTGGACTGTTATGTGACATTATGTAAGTATTTAAAAATCCATCCTGGAAGGTGTTAAAAGCATAAGTTGTATATTCACAATAGGCTCTGTTTCTCCCAAGTGTTTCTCCTACCTTGTTCCCAGAGTTCTACATGTAAAATAATTAATTAAAATATCAGCCACTCTCTTAATACCAACATTCTTTTATACTGACCCTATGATGCATGAAGCTATTTAGAACATATTTTATTTAATATGCTATACTTTGCTATACAATGCTATACAATTGTCACTTCTATAGAAAAACAGCAAGTTGCATTTTAAAAATAAATTCTAGAACATGAGAGGAAAAAACATTTATTTAAAAATACCTCAGTTTCTGTGACTTCAATTGTAATTCATAAATTAAATACACAATTATCAGTACCATAATTAACAATATGCTATAATCTATAAGAATCCGTTAGTGTTCCTTGTCTGTGTACTGTGTACAACATACCTGTTGCAACAGCCCAACTTCCCACTAATAAAGAGAATCATTTGGACAGCATTAGTAGTTGACATTATAGCACTTTTCTGGTCATATTTAACAAATGGCTGGGTGAGAGTGACTAGGGGAAAACAATAAACACAGCAGGACAAAGCTCTCCTCTTCTTTGTTCACCACTTCATTATGAGTCCATTTGTAAGCTTCTCCACAGTGTGGTATTGCGTATGCAGAAACCTTCTGGCTCTCTCCTCCCCTACGCTCTCAAGCCAAGACTGGTAGAGCTCAGCTATGTGCCTGTCCTCCTCTGGCACTAGGGGCCGCTCTGCCATGTAGAGATCCTCCACCTGTTGCAACAGCTCCTTGTTGTTCTGGTCTGGTAAGGGCTTTACTTGTCCTCCTCCATTCAGACAGCCTGGTATGAACAAAAACAGGTTGCTGAGTTATCAGTCAAACTTTCTAGACGGCTTTCAAACAAAGCCTACTAGAAAGAAAAATGGGTGTCAATTCTGGGTTTCAGTAAGTGACTGAACTATCTTGTGACAAGATATGCTGTCTTCTGCATCAAATGTCTCCCCCACCCCCATACCTGAGGGGCAGGCCATGACTTCGACAAAGTCATAAGTTGATTTGCCCCTCTTCAGCTTCTGCACCAAGTTCTGGATGTTACGGAAGCCATAGGCGGCAGCAAAGCGCAGCAAGACCTGGCCGTCTTTTTCCAGGGTGACTTCCTGGAAGTCCTTGTTCCTGTTGATGAGGCAGATCACAGCATTTGAACATCTCAAACACACACATAATCAATTGTTGCTTGTTCCAAGTGTGCTGTACTAAGCGGTTAAACCAGACTTACTTGAGAATCTTGTAGGTGATATCCTTCACCTCCTCTCCAAACAGCTGCTTAGCAGAACGGGTGAAGACATGGTGAAGGTAGCCCCCTGAACCGCTTCCTGCATGGCTCAGTAACTCATCATCACACACGCTGCTGAACCTGCAAAGGCAATAAAGTACATATGCGTTTACCTTGCAGCAATATGTTAGGGGTTGATGTGGTTACAAATATACTGCTGTATTGGTTTTACGTACTGTATAATTGTTGTGTAGACCACAGTGCTGAGAATTAGTTATGGTAACTTATTTGTTTTTCTAATAGAAGATATAACCATATTTACTGTGGTGATGCACCACTGCTGCATTAACAAAGAGAATGTGCACGAAAAAAATAATAGCTAGTGATCTTGCAATCTTACATTGCATCCAAGTGTGCAGGCTCCACTTGGCTAAGAGACACTTTCTCCTCTTCTAGCATGGTAATAACCTCTCCTGCAATGCCACAGATAGCATAGTTTTATACACGGAGAGATATTATGTTACACGGAGAGATATAGGATATTAATATCTCAGAGCGCTTACCTGAGGTGATGACACAGTCTACCTCTCTGGTCTCAGATTCATTCAGGTAGAAGTCCGGCCTGGAGGCCTCAAGCTTCTTATCATAACAGGGCATCACAGCCACGTGATAGATCTGCTGAGGACTAATACCCTGTCCCCCCAAACACATGACACTGCTCAGTATCAAGATAAGCCTAACCTAGCAGGGGATGATCAGATCTGTCTTCTAATAAGAAGCTGCAATAAAAAGTTGTCACAATAGTGAAAGCAAAAATATTTACTTATTTTGACAGTAGTGTGTTTGTTCAGAGACACATTCCTTCCAAACCTTACTAACAGTGTCAGGATTGTTTACCAGGTTCAATACAGTCTACAAATATTTATCACAGAACGTGATACTACTGTAGATATAAGGAATGTACCTGTTGTCCAGCAAAATATCCTTTAACCAGTGAACCCATCATCTGTTGGGGAGAGCGGGTGGTGCTGATGTAAGGAAGGATGAACTCTCCATGGGTCTTCTCAGCATAGCAGATCCACCCTGGACAAAACAAAAACAGAGGTACATTCCCATACACATGGCTAAGACATAAACACATTCCTGGGTACTAAGGGTTCATTTCAAATCAATCAACATTTGCATTTTATGAAAATGCTGAAATACATTTTGGAGTACCTGGACAAGCAGATGTCAGCATAGGCAGGGCCTTCTTGTCCTGTTGCTTCCTCTGGAAGCGCTCCACAAACTCCCTCTGGCTCTCCAGCAGGCTGAAGGTCCGACTGAAGCCAGTGTCAAACACATGGTGGACCCCTACAAACACCAGCATCACATTTGTAAGGCCTGGTATACTGGTAAAGTACACAATAGCCACATGATAATGGGGCGAACAACATGAGGCAAATCAATGCATCTACTGTATCTGTGTGTACCTCGAAAACTGACTATACCTAATAATAAAATAACCATGTGACGGTAAACAGAAAATGTGCAGCTCTACTCACCAAGGGACTTGAAGAAGGACGCAAGCCTCCTGCCTGCCTCACTGCTACTGAGGCCATATCGTGCTGCCAGCGAGGCTCTAGACTGGGGTGAGACAGACACCACAACCACCTTCTGTTCTTTCGCACTGGCCTGCTGGGGAAAGCACACAGGCAGTGAGGGCGTGCTTGAGTTTGTGTGCACACACAATCACCACTGCTGTCACCATTGGGGCAACATGCACACAAGCAGTTGCATCTACCTTGTTGCCCAGGAGCACTTTGAAAATCTCCTTATGACTCTGCTGTGTGATAAGGACACTTTCTGCTGAGGTGATGCAGCCACTGCAGGCCAGACAGTCATTCAATGTGATCTTTGCTTTCTCCAGTTTCTGCTTGCCACCATCCTACAGACAACATTAACAGTACAGAACATTTTATTGTAATGGTACACACACCATTGATGGGTACTAACTAGTGGCTATATTTCATTCATATATTTTAGAAACGTATTCCATTTCCCACCTGATTGACTTGGAAGTAGCTGCCGTCATCTTCTATCTGGATTTTTGCCACCGATCTTCCTTGTTTTTTCTCAACTTTGACAGGTTTAACACACTCCTGTGACAAACATATTACTGTTATATTTTACATCAATCAACATGCTTGTTGCACATTCAACGAAAACAAATCATACAATTGGGCCTGGCAAATGATTGTTGATTCACATTGTAATGCTATTTCACAGGCATGGATGGCTGTAGTCCAAGGTTTCTCTGTCACCATTTTGCGTTTTTACACAAAAACTGTTTTCCTGTTGTCAACAATCAGGAAGCTAGCTGCTGTACAGTAACATGAACGCGCATTCTTATCTTAAGTGGCGACTTCAACAACGTTACTTTTTAATTTTGTAAGATATTAATTGTTGAATAATTGTCTAAAAATCTATTAAATGTGAAAAAATAAATGACAATACCTGAGAAGGAGTAATAAAATCATCAAGGTCCGTCAACTGTAACACTCCGCTGAAGTGAGAAGCCATATCTACTGGTACTGCCGTAAAACTGTTGTTGTTTACTTGTGTGTCGTAACATGCCCACGATAGCATCCACCTTCATTACAAATGTTTCTTCAAGGCTGCAAAGAAAATATTTATTCTAAAACATAGAAGGATAAAGTGCTATTTTCTTTTATTTGGACAGATAAAATCTTGGAAATATTCTTTGTCCAATTTTTTTGGTTGTTCTTCAGACGTGCTGCACTGTGAGCTCTTCATCAAATCTTCGCACCAATAAATCCCCAACAAATGGCTTCAGATCAAACGCTTACTTCATTTTACCTGTTCATTGTATTGTATGTTGTATGAACTGCACAGACCCTGCTATAGTTACGTAACTCTGCACCATACTGAAATAAATAATGCAATATACTGACCGAGGAGGATCTGGCCATTATTGTGCCACACCAATATGATCGTGATATAAACGATTATATATAGTCTACATCTAAAATTAGATAAAAGGTATAATGTAAACTCGGCATATTATGGGGTTATTTGCTGCAATTCTGCATTACATTTGATTAATTGACATTAGTTGAATTACATTATACATAACGCAGGCAAGCTGTACCTAGATAATGTTTGTTATGCCTAATGTGTGTTTCCTTTATGGTGCGTCTATATACGAACCCCTTGCTACATCTCAAGGGATATCTTCAACAAATTCACCACACACACACAAAATTATATTCACTTTTATTGCTGCTAAACACCTTTGTCATCGTTTTACATTTGATTCTATGACATTTTATGTTTTGTTATACATGTTCATCCATGAGTTGTATAATCTCGTGATCTGTCTATATCATCATAAGACGATGCATCAATATGGAGACGTCTGATTCTGCTGTATGCCAGAAGTCACACTTAAGTCAGATTCTCACCACGCACGCCCTTTGTTGTTATGACTACGAGGTCGTAAAGCCGCCATTTTTTCACTGTAGTAGCGTTGCGACAGGGACGGAGAAACTCGAACGACATGAATGTCGAAAATAATCATACGGCAGAAACAGAGAGCGAGCAAGCAGATCACGGCAACAACATAATAACCATCCAAACTACTATAGGAGACGAAGGTTTAGAATTATTTCGTAAACAGTATTTTATCATGCACTCTGTTGGGCCCATCCCTATCATCAACTCTAGCTAGCAGTAGCTAGCCACGTTATTAGCTAGCCAAGTTAGTTTAATACTAATCTTTGAGTTGGAATTATCAGATAGATTAGCAAATGGCTAGCTTACTAGCCGCTTTAATCACACGTATTGGAATGAGTGGTGTTGTTTCTTGATTTCTTCTAGATGAAGATGTACACAAGTGCGGACGGTGCCAGTCAGAGTTTTCCACGCTTGAATCTTTCATTCAACACAAGTTGCTGCAAGGCTGTAAACGCCCTGAGCCGCAGACACAAGACACGGATTGCGAGGATGCTAAACAAGAGGTAAAGCTGTAAAACACGCACACACACGCATATATATTAGCCATATGGAATATGTGTATAGACAATAACGAAATGTGACACTTCGGCTAACTCATGCTAGCTCACATATAGGCACAACAAAACAAGCATATATTCTTATGTCACGCATTGTCATTGTCAGGTGTCTGCAGCTAATGGAAACGCCGACTCAGATGTGAAACTGGTAGAACGGCCATCATCAGATGATCAGGAGAAGACTAATGGTAGGTATGAATCATTACAACATATTAAGTGTAAGATGAGGTTTTGCAATGCAAGGTTGTTAAGATAGTTAACCTTGTGATAACATTTGCCCTTTGATGAAGCAGATGGCATTGTGGGCAGAGGTTGCAGAAAGAGAACTGCTTCAGCAAAAGCCAGTTGCCAGTCAGATGAAGATCAAATAACTGATAGTGCTGACAGTTCCAAGACAGTCTACAAAGTCAACCAAGAGGGCCGCTACGTTTGCCAAGTGTGTGAGAAAACCTTCAAAACCGTAAGTCCTACTGTACTTTAGACATGGAACACAATTTCTATCCAGTTCCTAATTCCTGGATGCTAGTTTTTAAAAATGTAATACAAAACATAAAGCCCAAATCAGAATTTTATGTAAAAACATTATTATTAACACATTACTAGTTTAAAAAATCCAATATGAACTGTAATGTGTTGCACAATGTGTAAACCCCTTACACTTGTGGTTTCTGTTTGTGCTTCTCAGACCAACATCTTAAGAACTCATATGAATACTCATAGCGAGCAGAAAAACTTCTCCTGTGACCTCTGTGGCACTGCCTTTCGCACTAAAGGCTCCCTGATTCGCCATAATCGGCGTCATACAGGTATAGAATGTCAAACATATGAACACGGTGCTTTCATATTCTTAAACCTTCCCAGTAACATTCAACTACATTGTCTATGCTCCCACAGATGAACGTCCGTACCGCTGTAACCTGTGTGGCTTGTCCTTTAGAGAATCGGGTGCCCTAACTAGACATCTCAAATCTATTACGCCCTGCACAGAGAAAATCCGCTTCAATCAGTATAATGAGATCCTGGTCAGCAAGGATGGGATCCAGAAAGGTCAGTGTTGTTATATGATAGCCTTTTGTTTTAGACCTAGTTGACAGACACATCAGAATAGGGTAAAGTGGTAAACATACAGCTGATTAACAAAAAGTCTCTTAAATGCATTAATTCACTCAACGTGAAAATAATATCACAGTGTTTCTGTAATGACTTCATTTAATGAACTGCAATTCCAAATATTACATGGCTGTCGAACACCAAGACCACCCATCCCTTTCTAATGCTAAAAGCTACACACTGACCTGTTCCCAGATCACAAACTATTGAATGTTCTGTGTTCTATGAATTGCCTGTCTGTTCCAGGTGTGGACGCTGCACCGGATCAGTTGTCTGGAGAACCCGAGGTGGTTCTGGTCAAGCCGGAAGACCCACAGCAGGTGGAGGAGACTCAGGCTGCCGTGGTGAGCGTGGTCGATTCCAGCTCCCAGGAGGTCCTCCACCAAGTGCACTTTACCATGGAGGTTGATGGTGCCACACAACAGCAGCAGGTGAGTTGAGAATGAATTGGAATTGTTTTTCTATTGATGGATGATTTAAATGTTGATCCTGATATGTAAATACAGGCAGAGACCGTGCACAAACTAGGCCAACTGGAGGGAGACAGAATTGGCGCGGACAATATGCTAAATTACGTTACCTGGCCAAAAACATTCAATATTTCACCATGTCAGAATAATTTTAGCGTGTTTTGTCAACCAGCAGCTTTTTGGCATTTTGACGGTGGGGCTGCAAGCAATTAAACGTGATCTTTGGCGGTTAATGCTTACTTCTGTTCGGTACTTCTGTTGCCTCAGCTTTATCTATGTCATCATTGCCTACATTCTAATATATAGGCTATATTAAAACAAAATAATGTCATGCAACAGAATGTTTTGGTGCTCTTTTACTGTACCCACTGCTGGAGTTGCTGCTGTTGTTGTGAGGCTAGGTGGTGATGGAGCAGTCCCAGGCCGAGGCCCTGGCCGCTGCAGCCGCAGCAGGCAACAACCTGATTTGCCAGGCCATCATCAACTCTGGCATCGCCTTGGAGACGGGGGAGGAGGCCGTGGTGGTGGAGGAGAGAGAGCCAGAGGCAGAGGAGACCGAGGAGACCCGCAAGGTGGTCTTCGATTGTCCTGACGCCCAAGGCAGGATGAGTGAGATCCAGTTCACAGAGGTGTGTGTGGAGATGGAGGCAGAGGTGAGAGGGCTTTTTAAGTGTTCCGATCATTTGAGGAAACGCTTAGATTGAGATTCGGTCCTAACGATCATTTAGTGTGCCTGTATCACATCAGGAATGCATTCTCCTCTCTCCCTCCAGGAATCATGCGATGGAGACGACGAACAGGCGCCACCGAAGTTATACAAGTGTCCTCACTGCAGCCGCTGCTTCAAGGGGCCGAACTACTTGCGCTTCCATGTCAAAGGCCATCTGGGTAAAACCCATACTCTTATTAAACAAATAAATAACTGCATATGGTCATATGTGTGAACACTGTTTCTGTTGATAAGCTTCAGGGATGTGAATGATAGAAAATCTCTTAAACTATAAGAAGATGCTCAAGCTGAAGTTATTTTTGAGAAGGCTCTTCAATGAATCCCCAAATTGTATGAACCTATTACCACTTAAAATCTACTTTAAACATGACTTAACCTACTTCTAATAATATTTACATTTTGTACCACTGTATGTTAAATATATTTGCATCAACAAATGTTAGTACTCCAATTAAATAATTTAAGCCCCCTCTTTATTTTATGAAGGTTACAAGCCATTTAAATGCACCCTGTGTCACAAGGACTTTGTGACTGGCTACCTATTAAAGAAGCACATGGAGGTGCACCTCAGCGAGAGGAGGTACAAGTGTGGCGAGTGTGGTAAACTGTACAAGACCATCGGGCATGTACGCGAGCACATGAGGGCCCACTCAGATGAGCGACCCTACCACTGTTCCAGGTGCAACAAGGGTTACAAGACCAAGGTGAGTGGGCATCCTGGCACTTCAGATGTGGTAAAACAGGTTTCTCTCCCCGTTCTGCTTGTGTCCTTGTCCCTTTGAACTTTACGGTAGTCAGGCTTTTGACTTTATAGATTTCTTACCTCAGTATGAGTCACAATGCAGAGGTTTTATCGACTCTTGTTGACCTCGTCCAGAAGACATATTCGTTTTTGATAAACAATGAAACCAGACCAGTTGAATATAGCCAACTAATAGAATATCTCACCCCTGTGTGTGCGCTCATGTACTGAGTTACAGTCATCTTCTATTGGTTTATAATGTTCTCACCTATACAGTACCTCCATCTTAAGCCTGCTCTGTAATGCACAGTATCTGCTCCGCCTTCCCAGAATGCCTTGCAGGTGCACCAGCGCACCCACGGCGAGGAGAAGCCGTACGTGTGTCAGTTCTGCCTCCGAGCCTTCAGGGAGAAAGGCTCTCTAGTGCGCCACATCCGCCACCACACTGGGGAGAAGCCCTTCAAGTGCCAGATATGTGGACGCGGCTTTGCCGAACACGGCACCCTCAACCGCCATTTACGAGCCAAAGGTCAGGATGGGCACAATTGGATTGGTTTTCTAAGTGGCTGTCTGGTCATTCATTAGTTTGAAAACAGATCTGTTTATATTTTTATGACACATTTCAAAACAAAAGTAATTCACTATATTTGTTTTCTTGTAAATCTTGAAATGTACACATTTCAAAACAAAAACTATCTATATGAAGTACAATAGTAATAGTCCATCCCTCATCCCAGGGGGCTGCCATAAGGACGAGTCCAGTGATCTGCAAGATGAGCCCTCAGAGGACCAGGCCTCAGCAGACAGCCTGGCCACAACGGCCATCATTTCTGAGGACCCCCACGCTGTCCTGGTGGAGTTCTCCTCTGTGGTGGCAGACACCCAGGAGTACATCATCAGGGTGAGGGACTGCTTCTGTTTCTTTGCTGCTGTGCAGATGATGATGGTGATAATGTGGCTTTTGCAGTAGATTACAATTAGCAAAATGCAATGCCGTGTTGTGACATAAACACTCGTGTCCTCCAGACTCCAGCAGAAGAAGAAGCAGTACAGGGAGAAGAGGTTACTCTCATCCAGGACAGCCAGAATCCGGTCAGTACAATTACCCCCCACTGTCCCCACTTCATGCCCACCTACTCCCTAAGCAAGAATCTGGTGGAAGTGTATGAGCGATGAACCCTAATGTAAGCCCTCACACTGATGTTGGGTCAACAAATAATTATTCTACAACAAACAAGAGAATACATACTACCAGCAGAGACTGAAACCAGCTTTGTAGAGCCTTTATGTTCTTGAGGAACAGTGGAAGTGTATGGGCGATGAATATGTGAGGTGCCAGGCTTAATATTGAGCTATGGAAGCTACTGGGGTGTAGCCTCATGTAGCATCCTGATCTCACAGGCTCCAATTAAGTTTTTCCACGTGTTTCATTCTGGTTTGTCGACCTTAAGGAAAACAGTCAACCAGTCAGCAGTCAGCTGAAGCTAGGATGACGACCTCTAGTATCACGACGTGTTCTGATTGGGTTAGATGAAGGTAGGTAGTCCAATCGTGTGTAAGGATGTTTGATTGAAATGTATCACCACTTTTAGTGAGCACCACTTAGAGCGGTTCCAGACTGGCACTCGCGGCAAAATCCAACTGAAGCTCAGGATGGTATCACGAGGCTAACCGGTTCAGTATCACTATAGTGATCTTCAGTTACTCTCTCAAGTGAGAGTCTAGCTGTACAGTATAACTGTCTGTGTCAGTAGAAGCCAGCTTTCCCATCTCACCCGACCCTCACTCTCCCAGATGGAAAACCAAATCATGAAGGTGGTGCAGCAAATCGTCAACCAGTCGCGCAGCGCCGGGGTGACGGGCAGCCACCAGATCATCGTGCGCAACATGGCGTCGGGCGAGGAGGGAGCGTCCATCTCCGACTGCGGCGACACCATCACCATCGCCACGCCCGAGAGCCTGACGGAGCAGGTTGCCATGACGCTGGCCTCCGCCATCAGCGACGGCACGCTCATGGCCGCGCCGGAGGACGACGGAGTCGCCGTGGTTACCACGGAGGAAGAGGCGATGGAGGAGGGCGCGGAGGTGCAGCAGCACGAGGAGTATGTCGTTTCCTCTCCGGATGCGGTGGAGATACAGACGGTGGTCGTATGAAGAAGCCACACGGGTGTATTGGATAAACGGACGCTCCGGGATGTGTACCTTTTTCCTAAGGCCAAAGTATTTGAGTTTTAATGTTACATAGAAAAAGAGATTTTGTTTGCGATGTTAAAAAAATGAACGTGTGCGAAATACGTTTGTGTGTTTGCGCTGTTAATGCAGAGTTAATGTCACTTGTAAAAGAAGATGCATCAGGTTTTAGGTGAATACATTGTGCATATTGTACATATATTTGATCTTCATTTTGAAGAGTTGCACAGTCATATTTCTTATAGGGCAGTACAAAGTGGACATTTTTGTTAACAAAATTTGAGCTACTTCAGACTACAACCTTTTTTACAGCAGATTTGAGTTTTTTTTGCTTTACCCCAATGTTTTTCTTTTGTTAAAGGTACACTCACTGTTTTTGTTTGAAACAATGCACAGAGCTGTAGGGAAGAGGTAGAGAATAGTGGCAGCCTGGCAGTTTTGTAGGAGTATCAAAGAGTGCCAGCATCTCCGCATTTGTACTGTAAGGAATGCACTCCTTTGCGTTTCAACCTAAAACCAAATTTTTGTAACAGTGGTTTCAACTATGACAATAATTTGGGGGTATAAGCCAAGGACATTATTTTTTATTATATTTTGTATTTCCTTCCTTAGCTAATAACATTTTTTCATTTTCATCTTTGGTCATGTTATGTTGTTACTTTACTGCCTATTTTATGTCCTAAGTATGAAGGTTGATGCTTTCTGATACTGAGACTGAATGATTGAACCAAATTCTGTGCACTGGGTCTGTCCTGGCAATCTATTTAAATTTCCAAGGGCAGTTTTGCTCTTTGGAGTTGGTTAATCACATGCATCCCCTAGTTTGACAAGTAGGCCACCATTAGTGCACAAACATGCAAATGTGGTCTATTTACCCTAGTGGAGTTTCCATCAAATAAATGTTTATTTTCAAACAAACTGGCTTTTGCATACATTGTATTTAAAAACAAAAATTCCTTTTTGAATTTTTTTAGCATTTATCTGTTATGCTCCGCTGATTGAAAGATTAAGCCTTTTGGTTCTTTCTTGCAATTTCCGACAGTGGTGCCTTCTCTGTTCTTAGTGCAGGCTACATATGGAACAGGGATGCATTTATCAACCTGGCACATTCAGGTCAAGGCCTGTCATTGGAGTATCTTCTCTGTCTCTGTCACTCTCCAAAAATGGGAAAATAAAAAGCTCTTTAAATCAGTGAGTGTCAACGTTACTTGCTTGTTAAAAGCATATCTAAAGAAGTTAATCTATAGAGATGATTATGCTCTGGTAATTTATTATGAAGCTTTAGGTTATTATATAAATGTGAAAATGCTCAGGAATTAATTATGTTAGTGGCTTGCAAGCAATGGTCATGAATTACGGTCTCATTCATAAAATAAATTTGCCATCAAATTGCTTAGTTACAAAGTTTGTTAATAATTTCAAAATTCCCTGGTCTGAATCTGTCCCTTGTTATTTCCTTCTGTCTTGAGAAGTGTTTGGCAGGAGACTTGGCGTGATCCATCATCTCCGTGGGAGTGCCATCTGCTGCAGGGTAAGAGAGACAATGTCCCTGTAGCATCTTGCTCAAGAACGTGTCGGATCACATCTTCATTCAACTTGTCGTATCTCCAGGAATATGTGACACAATTGGTTCACAGTGTGAGGCCTGTTGACTTCCTGTGCACTCATACTTCGACAGAAGATAATGGGTTGAAATTTCTGGATGTCTAAATGTGCTTTCTAGATTATTGTGATGGAAAACAGCTTCATAAATGCATTGTTGCTTTGGTTGGAAACTCCCAGAGCATAGCCCACACTTGTGAGCAGTTTTACAAACATTAATTGTGAGCTTCTGAGACAATTTGGGGTATTGTGACTAGCCTGATTGTATTGTACTGTATGATCAGCCTCAATGCTTTACATAATCACTGTGACTCTAGGATCTCTCCTTAAAAGCTATTAGTCAGCCAGGCAGTGCCAGTGTGCAGTTTGTGTCCATCAAACCTTCAGCAGGTGATTGGACCACCTTCAACTAATCAGAACAAGACCCACGGGGGATGCTTTTCAGATGACAGGCTCTTAATTGCTGTCAGCACTAACTGAGATATACCCACCTGGACACTGATTGGTTGGCAGTTCATTCAGAGTTCCCAGACTGATTGTGTAAAATGAAACAAATCACAGAGGTGGAGCTTGCAGTATTCGGATGGGTTTAACTAGGCTACACTATGACAACATCACGAACCACTAAAACTATATTGACTGTATTTATTCCCAGAGGAACATTGTGATGAAGCTGTGCTTCCATTGTCATCTACTGCCATTTTATTTAGGTGCTTCACTGTTGACCGTAAATCACATTACGCTTCTTGTATGTGACAAGCGTAACCTTCAGCATATAGTATTTGTGGGCCGTTATTCTGTAGCTGGTGCCCCAGTGCTGAGGTTCACACAGACAGTTTAATCAGAGAAGTGTCCCTGGTTGGTACACCACACCGAGTTTCTGGGTCACTCCACAGCCCGCTGAGAGGGCCTCATCCACTAGAGCAACAGAGGGAGACAGAGAGAAAGAGAGAGAGAGAGTGAGAGAGAAAGAGAGGGGGTGTGAGAGTGAGAGAGAGGCAGAGGTATTTATAGAAAAATGGGGCTTCGCAGTACTTTCTGCTGTGAAGGAACCATTTCAGGACCAAGCGAGAGTGTCCCAGTTTTCTGATCAGCACTCGGGCGATAGGGCTGGTTCTGAGGCTGGGGCCGCACTCGCTTACCCAGGATGGGGAGCCTGACTCTCGGGCGCTCTGCCTCCTCTCTGAACCTCCCTCTCCTCCACTCTTACAGACTGAGACTTCTTCTCGGATCCAGGGCAGGGGGAGGTATCGGCCTGAATCACCTTACAGATGTGACCTCCTAGGTGGGTTTGGTTTACCTGTCTTGCTGGGTAGAGGAGGAGGGAGGGGGGTGCTTTTTGGGACGCGGTTGGCGGAGAACAGTGAGGTTAGGAGCAGCGAAGGGGTGTCAGCAGGCACCCTGCAGCTGCATCGACCCCCCGCTCCGGGGGTGAACGGGATAGGCTGGCAGGAACGTGCCCTGCCGCAAGCCGGGCTAGGATGAGGCGCTTTCTGAGCCGGAAGGGCCGCTTCTCCCTGCGCCAGAGCAAGTCCGGGACTCGAAGTGCCTCCAAAGACTTCTGTAAGTCTCTCCGTTCCCTCCGGCAGACAGCTGCTGTATAGTGTTTGACGAGCACTGTGTTTGTGAGTGTTTGTTTTTTAAATTTGAACGATTGTCTGCGTGTGTTCTATGTAGAGACTTTAAGACTTAATACATCATACCATTGGCTGTTTTCATTGGGAAGTTTTAGCAGCATTTATGAAATGTGGACCATCAGATTTGCCATGGCAGTTGTTATGTTATGCATATCAGTGTTATGAAACACATTGTTTTCCAGTTCCTGTTAGGCCTTTCCTTGCAAAATCCCACTTTTTTAAACTAATGTATGAATAATTCTTCATTTTTTAAATGTTTGAAGCCACTTTCTCCCCCTTCTCTATCCCAATGTGTAGAGCAAATTATTTATGAAAACAATGAACAAGTAAAGAGAAAGTCAAGGCTAGTGTTGCAAGAAGGGTGGAGTTCGTGCGTACACTGCAGTGTGTCCCTACACTTGTACAGTGTCTTACAACTAGGCTGGTTTGTCCCCGTTCCAGCTTTTTGACTCCTAAGTGTTATGCATATCTAGCCTAGCACCTTGACCTACTATACTTGCAGAATGAAGTGAGCCTTTTAATTGAATCCATCAGCCGGGGAATTATGCTGTCCTTTTGTCCTTTTGATGTACTGGATTGGAAATGAATTAAATGAAAATATAACAGTTGACCAACCGCAAAAGGAAGTGATTGCATGCATCGGAGGGGGTACTTATGGGAGTCCCGACCCAGAGTTTGAGAACCACGAGTTAGTTTAAACTAAGTACATGTTCATACCTTAGGCATGAAACATGGAGGGGGAGATCACAATAGATAACTAATAAATCATCTCGTCAAAATCAACATACAAAACACAGGTCTCTCAAAGGTGTACACTGAACTAATGGATGTAGATACCAAATCAGTGGGCTGAGGAGGACATACTGTATGTACAGGACTGACCTCATCCTGGTGGCTGTGAATGGCTGCATGAAGCTACATGGCAGACTAGTGGGACATGGTATCTCTGCAGCAGGAGAATGAGGCCAGTGACCAGGGGAGAGCCAGCAGATCCACATGTGAAGTCCACATGCTGTCAGTCAGAAATAACCTTGTGAGAATCTGTGTTAAGAGTAAGGAGTTACTTTCATACTGTACTTAATGAGCCACTAACCCTTCCCAAAAAGGTTAGTTTGTGACCGCCCTCCCACACTGCAATGCTTGCAAGCTGGGGCTTGCAACACCCCTGAAAAATACATTCATAAAAGTACAAGAAAATATATAAATTCTCACCCAAAATACTGGACGTATTGCGACACGCCTACTGGGCTGGAGCATTTTCTCCATGCAGTGTGTATGCTACCTCTATTTTAGCTAGGTCATATTGGTCCTGTGTTGTTGCCATGGCGGTCTGTTCACTCATCAGGTGTCCTATTTAGACCACTGGGCCGTTTGACCTCTATTCTCCTGCTCACACAGTGCTACACTATGAGTAGCTGATTAGCATTTCTTAGGCTATATGCTACTGGGAGTGCTTCCATAATCTGACCGTACTGTACAATTATTAATTATTCCATTGAAATAGACCTACCCACACGCACATGCACACTCACACATACTGCTGGTCACCTGCTCTCTGTGTTGGTGAGCTCCCGGGACAGACATTACCCACCACTCTCTTTATATCCTCCATCCTCCCAACTATTTGCTACCTCGCTATTCCCATAGTGACAAAGAGAAATGAATGCACACACCTGCATATTATACAGCGTCATATTAATGATTGTCATTTTTTCACTTATGTCAGGCTGTTTTTGATTTATGCACTTGCATCACACTTCTATGAATTCGCTCTTAAAGGTGGAGCCAGCGATTATACGATAATGCTTTTTTTGGGTCAAATTCAGCAAATATCTCTGCTGCCCTTTCTGTTTGAGTGGTGAAAAATATAATCTGGTGTTTCTACACAGCCCTGGCTCTGTAAACGGGAACACAAACAAAATGGTGCAGCACCACAACACAACACTATCCCAGCCACGCCAATAATACCTGTTCAATTTGTGGGGTGGAGCTTCTGAAGAAGCGCCCTATAGCATTGAAGGGAGAGGTGTTATTGTTATCAGATATCTTTCTCCAGCATTGCATACATCACCCTTAACTACTCTCTCTGTAAATACAACCTCGGTCTTCATTAGTTCATGTTGCATGTTGGTTACTGCTCATGTTGTCACTTGGTATTCCACTTAATAAAAAAAGGATAGAAAGTGAACTATGGATACAATGCAGTTACCACTTCAAGTTTTATTTTGTTCCATTTAGTTTACTTGTATTTATTGTACTATTATTTGTAGTTGACATTACATCTTTCCGCACAAACAACATGCTGCTGTCCTAACTTCCTTCATGTGTCTTTCCGGCAGACCTGGGTCTCCCAGCCACTAATCAGAACTGGCCTGAGGAGTTTGGCTTCCGCCTGGGTGGTACCGGGCCCAGCTACATCCTGTCGGTGGTGGAGGGCAGTAGTGCCTACCTGGCAGGTCTCCAGCCCGGCGACCAGGTGGTGGACATCGAGGGCCAGGATGTGACCAACCTTAGCACGCCGGCTTTGATCGCCCTGGCCCAGACGCTCAAGACGGTGCCACCCAGCATTGGTGTGGTGTCACGGATCGAACAGGTCACACTGGATCTCCCCTACAGTACTCACCTACTTCTGCTTTTAGTTTGACATGCACAGTATATAGAGACTGCACAAAGGGCCTGTGGTTGGTGACATGATGTTTGTATGGTAGCCCGTTGTGCTCAATATGTAAACTTGACAGTAGCTACTAGCTATGAGAAAGAGTAGAGTGCAGGGGTTAGAGCAACTAAAAACACACCAGTGAGTTTCACTGATGCTAGGTAGCTGCTGTATTGATGCTGGAATCATTATCATATAAGGAATTAGTATCCACATATTTACTAAGAAAACACATTACAGTGTTTTTTTCATGGTTTTGACAGTATCTTGTAGGTGCTCATCAACACAAAACATTACTTTTGAGGGACTAATGTAAAACAAAATGTCCTTTTCTTCTGTATAGAATGAGCATGCCTCTAGGCCTTATTTACAGTAAGGCAATTCTGATTGGTGTATTAAACATTTTTGAGGCTTAGTGTTTAGTGCAGAGAAAGGTGGGCTTTTTTACTTTGTGATGACTTTAGTTAATTACATTGACAGCATGTGTTTGCTGAATATTTAGCTGAATATACAATAGTGCAATGGATTATATTTTGGGCCGATTTTGTAAAAGGTTTTGCAGTAAACGTTTTGAGTATTGAAACGTGTAAAAAGTACGGTTATCAGAAATGTGTGTGTGATTTCGGGAGTTACTTAAGGGTATTGTTTTTGTGCTACAGGAACCTATTTTTGCGTTTAAGCAATCGAGAGAAAGCGTAACACCACCATGCCATCCCCTGTGCAGATCGACATCACACCGGGTCCCGATGGCCGTTTCGGGTTCACCATCGTGGGCGACAGCCCCCTAATGGTGGAGGACTGCGTACCCAACGGCCCGGCCGGCCGCAGCGGCCTGAAGGTCAGGGACTACGTGATGGAGGTCAACGGCATCCCCGTCAAGCAGCATGAGACGGCGGCGGCCATGATCAAGGCGGCCCAGGGTCGCCCGCTACGCCTGGGCGTGCTTAGCATGGCGCGGCGGCCCAAGAGGCTGAGCAGCAGCATGCGCGTGCTGTCGCAGAGCGGGGACAGCGTGAGGGAGAGCCGCGCACACAAAGCCATGGAGTTTAACAAGAAGGTACCCACGCTCTGTGTGTGTGTGTGTGCGTGTGTGCGTGTGTGTGTGTGTGCGCGTGTGTGTGCGTGTGTCAAGTCAAATTCCTGTGTGCCATTTACTCATTTCAAACTCCCGAGTACCAACTGTCAATAACTGATTTTTACCTTTCCATTATGAGAATGTGTGCTCAGGCACTACTAAAATACTAACTATACTGTACATTGATATCACTTAGAACAGACTGAAAAGGAACGTGGGAATGTGGGAAGTGGCTTCTGAGCCCCTGGGGAATCAGTAAAATATTGTCTTATCTTATCAGGTCTTTAAATGAAAATGTATCTTATACTTCAATGAACTGATGTACTGTAAGCTAATGGCTGTGCTTACAGCATTTCTGTTCCCTTATGTGTTCCCATATGTGTGTTTCATGTCTGGATGCTGCTGCTACTGTAGGTGGAGGAGGTTCTGGGGGAGGAGCCGGACATTAAGGAGAAGCTGTTTGAGGTGCTGAAGCAGTACGCTGCTGAGAGGGATGTGGAAAACCTTGCCGACGCGCTCCCTGACATTCTGATCACAGAGGAGCATCAGCAGCTGATTGACAGCGTCAGGTAGACAAACAGCTTCACACTGTAAAGTAATATAAAGTTATGCTTATTAACACAAACACAAATGAACACACCGGTGGTCATGGCAGAGGGTCAGATACAAGCACACGCGTGTATCAAATCAACAAATTCCACTTGCGTAATGATCCAATAGAAATAGAAATAGAATGATTAGAATGATTACCAGTAGGTATTATAATAGTAGTACTTAAGTGAGTAACGAGTTTGGCTGAACAGTAGTGCAGAATGAGGTCTAAGAAAGGCCTGTTTTAAAATATCTTCTTAAAGGTTTGATTGATGATATCTGCTAAGGGTTTCTGGTTTCTACTGTACCATCCAACTCATATTATGTATTGTGCCTGCTCTAGTTCAGCCACATGCCCTTGGTTTGTGCCCTCTGTAATTAATCCCCTCTCTAACCGACCATTCTAACAGCCTCCTCAAGCTTACTACTCTATACAGTAGAAAGGAATCATCAATTAATGTGATGTACTACACTGTAATAAGGCACAGGCACGCCAGTGTATTTGCAGCTAGTGAAAGCATCTGCTACTCCTTATGACATGACAGCGAATTAATGTGCAGGCACATTCTGTGTGTGTGTGTTCGTGCCTGCCTGTGTTAACAGTTACATGCTCTATTTATGGGCCGATTTTTGTATTAATTTGTTTAAGAATCATTAGTTGTTATGTTTTCTTAAATAAGTTTATGAATTTATGATTTCCATTTTCTCTCACCCTATGGGCACACACATTGGAGAGGTTTCATGCAGTATAGACTTATTCAATAGGTCCACAGAGGAGAAACAAGAAATAACAACACATTAATTATTGCTCTTCCGAAATCAATATTTCAACAACAAATAAAATATATTTATTTCACTTTATATTTCAATATCTTTGATCAGATGTCCTCATTAGCCTGTCGGTCTGGTCCTGGGTGGGGAGGGGGGGAGGGGGGGAGGGGGGGGGCACATGAGGACAAGAGCCACTAGAGAATATTGCATTTCCTCATTCTCAGCATTGATTGAGAAAACAAATCTCCAAGCACAAAAGTTTTGCACACCCTTGCATTTTTTTTAGAAACTACCCCTTTGTCTTTTTTCCTTTGTTTTCCTCCCCCCATGTTTCTCAGATGCACTTTATATATACACATAACCAACATCAATTACTCTTCCTTCCATCCTATTCCTTAGACTCTAATCTGCAACGGTGTTTACTTTTGTTTTAGTGGAAAATGTGAGCATAGGCAAGTGTGCAGATATTTTGGGTAAATGTAACACAGTACACTCATACAGATATCTGTGCTATGTTGCTCTAGTTAGGAAGAAATGATGTGCTGCTGTTTAAGGTAAGTTCTGGATGCAAAATATTCTTGTTTTCGTATTCTCTACTAGTTTGGCAAGTGGGAGAGAATTAATGGACTATTTGTTATTCGTATCAGTTAGATGGTGCTGAATTCTAGTTTGTTCTATAATACAATACTATACTATTATGTGCAATTCCGCATTTTTGCATTTTTACTAGGCGTATGATTGTTCAGTACATAGCCTACTTTCTCTAACTGACAATTAAGGTCTTGTGCACTTTAATAATTTTAATTTCATGAAGTCGTCTGAGAAATTGTTTTGGTATTGGCTCTGTTTCCCTAGAAAGTGCCATTTTGATGATGTAGTGTAATGTTTGCTTTGTGCATAGTGCCATTAATTATGAATTAGCTGTGTGGGAGACCTGGAGCAGTTTAAAATGTTTTCCTCATTGTAGAAGGCGGGTGAGGAAGGTAGGCACTACATAATTCTCCAAATGAGGCTGTGACTACGTCTTTGAATAAATCTTATTTTAGCAGCTCTCACCCACAATTCCATCCTGGCATATTAAGTTGAGGTGCACTCTGACCAAGACGGGCTGTCGTATGCAGTCTTTAATATTTTACTGTAGAAGTGTTATGCGTTGCTTGTGCTATGACTACTAGCAAAATGTATCTCTGTAAATTAAACTGGACGAATGTTACAGGATACTGTTTTCAAATATATTTTGCCTGATTCGCTATCTTATTGGGGTACATGTCAATTTACAGCAGATGAAGCATTGCAGCAAATTGTGTGCAATGACAGCAAACTGCTTATACTCAAATCATAAAGAAGGCATCAGTTGTCCGCCCCAATCAATCAGGCAGGTTCTGTACGCATGCAGGCAGGCCTGAGAAGCAGTCGCATCAATGCAAATACCTGTGCGGATGTGGAATTGATTGGCTAGTGCCTAGGGATGTTATTGGTGTAGATTTGTGCTGCTGGTAATGACTATATCTGGAGACCCGGAGACCTGGGGAATACAGTTTTGTTACCTGGATGTATTCCCCTGTTGTTTCTGCTGACACTATACTGTAGGTTGTATGGTTGTATATAGGCTATAGGTTAGTGCAACACTACCGCACGCTGTTGAATGGGATTGGGTTGAAGTCAATTATTAGTTAAGATCTCCAATTAAGAAATGTACCTGCTGTGTGCAAATGTTTTAGAGGTTAGCGAACATTACTTTGGCGAGGAACTGAGTTGTTCATGCAGCTTACAGTAATGTACTTTTGAGGATACACGTATATAAGTGAATGCATGTTCCACTGACACAACCTAACACTGGGTTAGGTTCTGGTGTGCTGCTGGCTTTAGAAGTTGGGAATGAGTTAGAATATGCCTGGTATTGACTGTGCATTAAACGAGTCATTACATAATAAGGATGTCCCCAGCAGGTGGCTGTGCTTAATTACTTATGTGAGTGACCTGCACTAATGAGCTCACAAGTTGTGTCAGCCTCCCAGCAGATGTATCTGCATGTGAATATGCCTCAGTCCACAGTCATTTCCCCGTTGAGATTCATGTATATCATGGCGTGCTGTCTGTGTTGAACGTTTTGTTCATCTGATTGCTAATCTAGTCAGCGGAATTATTATTTATTCACTCTGTGTACTCAAATTCTCCCTGCTTATTACAGTGTCTGTCACTCTGTGTGATAGACAAGCGCGAGCCCTTTATCCATCTTCCCAAACACCCACCCGTGGCTAGAGGTAATGTGTCACAGCCATCATGGTGTGTTTGACAGCTTTAGAAGTTCCCGTCTTCTTTCTCCTTCTTCTTGTAAAAATGTGACCATGCCTGGTCCCGTTCGGTTCAGACTGCGTGTCCCCCATGCAGATTTGCTCAGCCCTCCCACAAGATGTGTTCTATTTTTAAGCAGCCTACTTCTTTTAATAAATTCTCGTAGGTTTCTGACGCACCTAACAGCATCAAAAGCCGGGTTCAGGAACATATGTCGCGTTGCAGCATTAGTGTCTTTAGAATACTTCTGACAGTGGCACGTTTTGTTTATATGACGCTCTGGTGAAGTGGTTATCAAACTGTGGGGGTTGGGATCCATCGCAAGGTTGCAGGATGATTCTAGAGGTATCATGATTTTGAAATATATTTTGAAATAACAAAAGTTTAAGTAAAAAAGCTTGGTTATTTTAAATTGCACATATTGTTTATTTATTTATGTTTGCTTATTCTGTTATGCTATTAAAACAAATGTTCAGTGCACAAGCACTGATGTAGTATTATGTAATCGATACATGTAACACTAAACCATAAGCCTTTGTTCAAAAGTGTTAGTATAGGCCTAGAAAACATAAATTGCTGTGGGGAAATGAAGTATGTGAGACTTTAATAACAACCTGGCTTCCTGTTAGCATGTGCACAGTTTTTACGTAATGGTTTGCTCCCACAAAGCCAGGGATTGACAGTGTCCATTTGGGAACGAGAGCATGCCTGTCAGGAGGACTTCTCCCTCAGATGTGATAGTCATTTACGTTATTCGCTCCGTCATGCACATTAGCGCTTCTTCCACACAGTCGCTGCACTGACCTGCCTGTGCAATTCCACTGGGGTTCTCCTCTCCACTCTCCCTCCTCCACCATTCCTCTGCGCCTCTCATTCTTTCTTTCCTGCTTCTCAAAGGGAGGAAAGAAGACTTGTGATTCCTTGTCTCCAACTAGTTCATGGTGGGCGATTGAGTGGCAGGATTAACCTGCAGCCATGGTGACCAGCCGTTGGTGCCATCTCCCAGGCTCTCAGCCCACTGCAGAAGTGTGGAGGAAGTCGTCTGTGGACGGGAAGTGTATAACCTGAAAGGGATGAAGCTGGAGCACAGCTGGAGCTGCCTGAGGATGTTTTGGTGCTGTTGAGGGCTGTGAGGCACTGCTGCTTGTATTTCAATCCTTCCCTCTTCCTACTCTCCAAGCCTGCTGCACATTTTGTTGAGATCCAGGACACTTTCCTCCTCGTCATCTTTCCCTCCTATTTCTTCATGTCATTATGTCCGGAATAGCTGTTTATTTGGACGCGATGAGGACTTATTGAGGGTAGAGAGGAGACTTCCTTGGAGTCCCAAAGCCATGGGAAGGGATAGGAGCCTCTCCAGACACTTTCGGTATGGTTTTCTTTTACGTCATTGGTTCTGTCTGTGCTTGGTGCTTGAAGTTGTGAATTTAGAATGGCTCAGAGAGGTATGGGTGTGTAACTGTTCTGCAGGTCTGTTTGATACTGTTAGGATGGAAAATAGTAACTTAATTGAGTTTCCTGCTTGGTCCTTGCTCAGAATTGTTCACATTGAGATGCCAAAATGTTGTTACATTTAACCTGACATCTTATCAAATTTAGTATATGCAACATTCCAAAACTTGTACTTCACCAAGTCTTCCAGCTGCTTTGATGTTAGCCTCCAGTCACAGCTTCAATGGACTTTTGTATGTTTTCAAATGTCCATACTTCTTTCCACTTTGCGTATTTTGTTGCACGTTTTCAATCCACCGGCAGCCTAGCTGCCAATCAGCCTGATCGGAAGTGGGTCTGATAATAATGGTTCTCATAATGAGTTTTATATTTGATTGCCGTTGTCTTTCATCCCTTTGTGTGTTGTGTCCTTGATCCACCCCCCCACAGACCTAATTATAGGACCCTCTTGCTCTCCTTCTAATTGAGGGCATTCCGAGGCCTACATCGAAGTTTTGTCAAGTGAACTTTTCTTTTTGATTTAGAGTTTTATGTTCTCTTCACTATGTTGTTGGGAAGTTGGACATAATGAATGATGTGAAAAACCAAAGGTATTTTATGATGTAAGGTCCGAGGAGTTGATGTGATGTATGAGTGTTCTATGGCTCTGTGAGAGGAAAAGAGATCTGTGGCCTACATAGCCTTTCAAAACAGAAAGGTATGTGACCCTGGCCTAGATAGAGCTCTAGTTCTCTGCACTATTTTTTGTCCAATCATTCTGATTCCTTCCATTGCTTAATCTTCATACCTCAACATCTGCTTCTCTCCCTTTATCTTTCCCTCTTAATCTCTCACCCCCCCCTTCATCTCACCCTCTCTCTTTTCTTTAATTCTCAAATGTATAGGTTAATGTACTGAACATCACTTTTGTCTTTTGTTACCTTGAGCTTGAAGTTGTAATATTGTCTTGGTTGCTATACATTGTTTAACCCCATGATGGCAGTACAGAGCACACTGGTTAGTCAGACCAGAGATATCAATTGCTCACTGTCAAAAATTCTCTTTGTAGTTAATGCCACCCACATGACACTAAGGCCATAGTATAACCACAGAAACCCAATGTAGTTTGCCGTTTGAAGTTATAGTGAACGGCATGTAGACAAACGCTGATATATATACTTACCCACAGTTCAAGCACCAGTGTAACTAGCTCCATCAATTGCTTGCATAAATGTTCCTGTACATCCATCCAAATCTCTCTAGCCTCTTTTTGTGTGCAAGTATATAGTATAGTAGATTCCCATTACCCAGAGTGGGCTTCCCTTAATTGGACAGACCTTTGGGAAATAATATAATCATTTACTTAGCTATCTATCCCTTTGCTAGTGAATCAGTGGTCAGCACTGGTGTCCATTAGGCAATAATTTAGATCAAGATTACTTATTATTCTGTGTGTGTATTTATCATGGCAGAGGGCTACAACTATTAAAAACACAATTTTTAACTAAAGCAAAATACGTTTCTTTACTTAAAGATAAATGGTTTAGGGTACCATCTTTGATGTACTGTTTCTTGTATGTATTTCACACGCAAAAGGTTGTAACCTTTTATTTATGAGGGTGCATTTGCTTTTCTGATTAGGCATTGATTAGGTCCTCTGTAATTAGTGCTTATTGTGTGGAGTTCTGTCTATCATTGGATCAGTATTCAATCTCATCATCAATTCAAATTGAACATATTGTTAGTTCAGGCAGCCTGGCCATAATTTCAATAGTCAGATGATCTGATTATCAGACTGCTCCGCTGATCACTGCTAAGCATACAGTTGGCCAAACTCGTTCAGGGCTCCTTATCTAAATGGCCTTAGCCTATACCCATTCAGGGCTCCTTATCTAAATGGCCTTCGCTTATACCCATTCTGGGCTCCTTATCTAAATGGCCTTAGCCTATACCCATTCAGGGCTCCTTATCTAAATGGCCTTAGCCTATACCCATTCTGGGCTCCTTATCTAAATGGCCTTAGCCTATACCCATTCTGGATTCTGCAAGCATTTTTGCAACCCTTCCCCACCCCACCTCCTCCTTTCATACTGTGTCTGACTTAATCAAAGTTACAGTGTTGTTTGTGATGCTTGCTCTAGCTGCTCTGTACCCTGTGGGGGGTCTTGCTGCTCTCCTTGGGCTTTCCATGTATGTGCATGGGAGCGCAGGGAGCTCCCAGAACAGAGCCATACTATAGAGCCAAATATAAATAACTGCAAATGCAAATTCATATTCTCTTATTAGATCACTATAGTGGTCCTGATAAACTACTTTTTGTCTTTCAAAATCTGAGTCTGTTATTTTAGTTCATTTAAATAAGAGTCATACGTAGTTAATAATAATAAAAAGTAGTTAATTTAAATAAGCGTAATAATAATAATTTAAATAAGAGGTTGTATAATCGGGTTAAATACTTTCTAGTTAATGTCACCAGAAGAAATATCTAAAATGTCAAATTGATTTTTTCTGCCACAAACTAAACAAACTAATAGACACCTGCCTCACATTCAGATTACTGTAGCTAAACATTTGCACAAAAATAAAATAAAGTATCACCATGGTCTAAATGTTTTTAAGATGTGGTGACAAAATTATACTACAAATGCATTTAGCACACATTATGTTGAGTCATGTCATTAATGTGTCTTGTATCCACCTCCTCTTACCTTCTCTGACCTAGTTCACAAATAACAATCTTGACAATTCACATTTGTCTTTAATTAACATAGTCTGTGTGACACAGAAGCAAGTTACACCTACACCTGCCTTGGCCTTGAGAGCTGTCTTGTTATTACAGACCAGGCAGTTGATTGAATTGATGAGTAGTACAATTAGATTTTTGTTACATTGTTGTATCGAGAGTT
>JAODUG010045756.1:0-10908 GCA_027564795.1 Aphredoderus sayanus | reverse complement strand
CTCTGAACCCTTTGGGTGCACGGTGCTCCTCTCTCTCCTCTGAACCCTTTGGGTGCACGGTGCTCCTCTCTCTCCTCTGAACCCTTTGGGTGCACGGTGCTCCTCTCTCTCCTCAGACAGGATTTGAAGTCCATAAATGTGCCTTCAGATTACAGTTATGGGGACGTGAGGGGTTTCACAGTCATGGTACTCATGCATAGTGAGTATGTGAGCAGACAGCCCTGTGTTTTGGAGCTGGGATCATCTTAGCATTATACAAGTGTTCTTCTGTTACTAACACAGCAGCCTGATGTCCTTCACGAGCTCGGGAAGTGATTCAGGTTGCTTAGAAGTGTTGTGCTGTAATAGACACAAAGGGATATTATAATACTTTTATAATACTTGTATGTATTATACATTTGAATCGGAGGGAGATGTTAAGTCCATCTTATTTGCAGACAATCACCCATGATTGTTCGTTTTGGGTTGACTGCATCTGTGTATCGGTTCATGAAGGTCCTCGACAATAGGTCCAATTATTTATACGACTATTGAACTTAATAGGTGTTCAGTGCATTCTATAAACAGTAAGTTTTGATCACCTACTGTATCCTGATACATTTCTAATGTTTAATCGCTCACTATAGATAAAGCTCTTGTCATGTTTCAGCTAACATCAATTAGGTCATTTAGCAGACCCTGTTATCCAAAGTGACAACTACAGGAATGTCGCAGAGAAGGCTGGGGGTTTGGGCATCTTGCTTGGGTGCCTGGAGATGGGTTCGCTCTGGGGCTGGAACCCACCACCTTCCGGCTGGGAGTACAACACCCAGACCACTAGACCATCCTATGCCACCCCTTCCACAGGTACAGTCCTTGAGTGATCTTCAGTTTGCGAACCGAGCAAGAGGCTGTAGAGGGAGGGGCAGAGAGCAGTGCGACCAGCTCCCCCCCCCCCAGTATTTCTCCAACGGGGCAGGTCCGGACACAGGAACTGTGCCCTTTCAGGAATATAAATATAAGCTCCGTGTGTGCGCATGTGTGCATGTGTGTGCATGTGTGTGTGTGTGTGTGCGTGTACGCGTGTGTGTGTGCATGTGTGTGTGCGTGTGTGTGTTTGCGTATGTGTGCATGTGTGTGGTCTCTCTCCAGGCCGTGACCCAGCTCAGCTTGGTACCTCCCTGCTGCCAGATGCTCCCTGGACGGCTTATCAAATATCCCTGTGCAGGACTTCTCATGCTCCCCTCTGCAGCAGTGTTCCTGTGGAACAACAGCTCTCTGAGCTCAGCATCAAACTGGCCTTCAGAGTGAACATACAGCCTCCACCACACACACACACACACACCCACCCCTTGCCCCAGTAGCTCTGTGTGAAGGCCGTCTTGCTGGGCCCAGGAGACTCGGCGGGTGGGCTCTGCTGGTGGGGACGCAGATCCAACGGTTGTTGTTGAGTGGCTCTGCGTGATCCCAGCAAGCCTCCGCCTAGTGGTCGACCTCCGCAGGCGCGCCGCGCGTCCCCCGTCAAGCCCAGCGCAGCCAGCGCAGGCAGAGCAGATGAGGACAACGGCGCGAGCGATAAGCCTCGGCAATAATGTAGAAGGCGGGAGAGGGTAGGACAATATTTTTATATACTGTAGCACGCATCTCTAGAACGTGCATTATGGTATTCAGGGGTTTGAAAACACAATATTTATACATGAACACAATATTGCAGTTGCTGACCTTGTTAATTACTGATAAGATGATATTCCAAAAGCATGACCCACATGTAACTTCAGAGTATGCAAATTACACGTGCTGTTTACATGACCTGAATATTGTAAATAAATGTAATCGCTGGCTTAAGTATTTTTTTATATAATGGTCTTTTTTTGACTTGGGACTTGAATATGTTATGCAGCTGGTGGTGGTTCAGTTCTGGAGGATTGTGTTTTGTGGAAACTGAGCCTTGGCCTATATGTTGTCAGTGGAGCTTCAGAGAAGCAGGACTGCAGTAAAACGCGTCTATTGTTGGATTTCGATCATTTTAATTGTGTGAGAGAATCCGGCAGTAGCTAAACATGACCGAGGCGACCTTCTGTGGGCCGTAAAACCGCAGGTGCATCGGACGAGAGCAGACAGGCTGGCCGTCGCACGGAGGTCCGCAGACACAGACTGTATCTGAATCAAGCCCCGCCACATTCACCGCGGGCACTAACATGTGGACGTATTAATGCTGTAATGGAGCGACGTCTCTGTTTTGCCGACAGGGTTTTATTGCCTGTGGAGGGGGGGGGGGAGAAAACGTCGGGCTTGTTTTCGGCGTCTTTCGGGAGACGGGAGGCTCTGTTTGTTCAGCAGCTAGACGGCAGTCCGGGGACAGCGTCCCGAACAAGAGAACGACCTCACGGTAACCCGCGGTGATGACTCCTCCGCTGGGGCCTGACCGTGACCGGAACCGTTGGCAGTCAACTGCCGTGGAAATGGCAACAATGCCACACAAGTAGCCACGAGTGTCCAGTGGAACAACTTCCAAATATTATGATGGCATAAAAAAGCCTTCAGTCTTTCTGACAAGCCACGCCACCCTGGCTAAGAAGTATCCTCTCTGCTCTTAAACCAGGACGATGGTTGTGAGTCCCACATCCTCCAGCCAAATGATTTAAGCTCTTTGTGTAACTTCCATCTGAGTTTCCGAGCAGACATTAAATCAATACCCCATACTTTCTTTACGTTCTAGGCCAATATATTTCATAGAATTAAAATCCCAGAAATAATTTAATGAGATTGACTCTAGAATTATGTCAGGGGTCAGGCTATATTTAGCTGTAAATGCTCTTAAACATAAATCATGTTCAATAAACACAATGCAAAAAAGTTTACATGTGCATTATTATTTAATATTCAAAGCGTAAATGAAAGTAATCTACAAAGTTATGTACTGTATGTGTGATTTATTCTCAGAAATAGGGAGACATGTTTGAGGCATAATGTTGATCTAAATGTATGTTTACATACTGTAGTGTATATTACATTTGAAACACAGTGAAATCATGATTTTTACTGTTTGGCACAGTATGATGCAAACAGACATAATTGAATTTGCACCTGCAACCATGCTAATTAACAGGAAACGATTAATATTACCGCTAGTACGCTGCAGTCAGCTATATGTGTGTGTGTGTGTGTGTGTGGAAGTCGGCATTAGCTGGTGATTGAACATGCACCTGAGGCTGTAAGCAGGTTGTCAGCAAACAGACCAGTGCATTTACTTCAATTTAAAGTAATCCGTCTGACGCAAGACAGACCTGCGTAACGTCGTTGCTATAAATTGTTTATTTAGCTTTTTACTGTACATGTCACATCAATTCCATGTGGTAAAGGGCATGTTCATACTGTACCATGATACAAATAGCGTGCCGCTGAACGTAATAAATGATCGAGCGGGAGCATAAATTGTGGCGGAAGTTATTATGAGGGGAGCTGAGCTTGGAGGATTGAAACAGGAAACCAATTTGTTTGTCAAAGTGGTTAGTTTTAGGAAACCTGAACAATGTTTAACATGTCTGTGTGCACACATACAGACATCTTGATTATGGTGGTTGTATTATACCTGGTGATTAGTGATTAGTTGGACTGATAATTGCTAGTGCTTTAGTGCTTCGCTGTGAAGTTACGGCAGAGTAGATTTACACAGTAAATGTCTTTGTGCCACCTGAATCTACTTTTGATAAAAATGGCCTTATGGTGCCTTTGAGAACTGCCAAAGCTCATGGTTTTATCACATTAAATTCACCTTATATAACTTCTATAATCCCCTCCATTGGCAGATGTATGTTTCACTTTTGAAAGGCTTACATCCACGCTTGTGACTCATCTTATTCCAGGTGATTTATTGGGTGTAAAAGTGTGGACTGGAGTCAAATGAAATATATTTTACATACTAAGATGCAAAATATTATGAACTGCAGTAAACTGAAGATAAAGTTCCTTTGTATTCACTGCCAATATCTGAGAGAAAATCAACCCAAGGTTTTAAGCTGCAAAGGCAAAAATCAGTAGCTAAGTTGTCTTTAGAATTACCATAATATTTCGGCATTTCTTATCCAAACCACTGACATTAGCAGAATAATGGACAATGTCCCTTTGGGATGGCAGATAAAGATAAAAAGAGAGAAATTATATTGTTTTTTCATTGTTTCCAGGAGTTTCCATAAATGAAATCCACACTATGGCCGAGGAAATGACCATATTCTCCATAGCTAATGTTCTCCTGTCACTCTTGAGATGCGGTGGGGTTTCTAAGAAGGAGAACATTTAACAGATTGAGTCATGCTTTCTGAAGTGTGCCAGCATGGTCTGACATCAACCTCCACATCCTCTATAGTCAAATGCTGCAGGTTTCTGCATTGCTGCCTGAACAGAGCTGACTATGACATTTAGAGAAATGTGAAGAATGCTTCCCATGGTACAATATTTGCACACAACACAGCACTGTGCATGTTGCTAGACAGCTGCTCTCAATCACGGCAGCAAATCACAAGACACACTTTGAAAATGAATTTTAAATCAAGAGGGATGGTTGTACAGCAGTGTGTTTCAGAGCATCCGTAGGCTTAGACCCTAAGTCCTTTAAGTCCGCTGTTTGGGTGCGTTCACGCAGTTCCGCTATTGTTCAGTTGCCACCGCCCTTTTGACCAGAAAGGAAATGGTGACCAGCCAGAGAAAGAGTGTGTAGAGAAAGAGGCCAGTTTTGGAAAAACAGATTTCTGGCTTGTTTAGTTTTTTTTATGTTTTATGACTGAATGCTTTGAAGAAAAGGCCAGAATATAACAATGGGCGTGACTCACTGTAGCACACAGATGGGGTAAAAAAAAAAGACCAGAAAATGCCACTCAGTTTTTGTAATTACCAATGACTTGTATGATACTTATTCCAAATATAATGCACTTGTTGGAATGCCAATGAAGGGGGGAGGTGCAGAGAAGGTTTTCTGTGCGTTTAGGCTGGCTGCTCCACTACACTACACAGGGCACGCAGGCAGAGCATCATGGGTACACTGTGGGTACTAGTTGGGATCGTTTTCCACTCCGACC
The DNA here is from genome assembly GCA_027564795.1 of Aphredoderus sayanus. Classification (NCBI taxonomy): domain Eukaryota; kingdom Metazoa; phylum Chordata; class Actinopteri; order Percopsiformes; family Aphredoderidae; genus Aphredoderus; species Aphredoderus sayanus. Next base: position 5,854 of record JAODUG010045756.1, on the reverse strand, counting down.
AAACGAGACAATGTGGGGATGGAATTAGCTTTGTTGTGGCACAGCCAGCTCAGCCAGAATAGCATTTAATAGCTTTGGAATCCTAAATGGTAAATGGTATGGTATGTGATCAGAGTGGAAAGCACTGGGGGGGAGTGAGACTATTTTTATGGAATGACCTGATACTTGCAGGCCTCCATTAGCATTGTTTCCAACACCTGCCTATGACACATCCTATTTGTGGTGATGGATGGCCACAGCAGAAAACATGGAAACAGTATTGTGCCAAGAGGGGGCGATCTAATGATTGTGGAGTTGTCACAAGCTCCCTGAGGATGGAAAAGTGCTCGTACCATTAAGGTTGAGGTTTAAGCATCTTGCTCAAGGATGGTCAAACTCACAACATCCAGAACACCCCACTAGATTGGACAAGATGAACATCATAATTCTAGTTCTGGACCAAAGGGCGTTAAGGTCAAGAGACCGCCATGGACAAATAGCTAACCGATCAGGCTAACTACCATCTCCCTCTCTCTAGGCTCATTGCATGCTTGGGCAGGACCTCTCCATCACGCGGTGACTTCTCCATGGTCTGACTGTGTGATCTCAGTGGGGGAGGCATCTGATGCTGCTTGCAGAGACCTGAGTCATGCTAAGGTTCCTCCGAGTTTCTGTGGAAACATTGTGATCACCAACACATGGCCGGTGGTTAGTCACCCCATGGGGGTCTCCCACCTTGGTCTGAATGTGCCACGTTTCGTGCCACGAGCGCAGCAGGTTCCCCAACACAGTATAGGAGAAGGAGTACTGTGTCTGTTACACCAGGCTGTGTAACTAGTGTAGGAAGAGGTGTGGTTGTGGGTGATATATGGTACATTACTGTGTACGGCTACAGGGCAAGGTGTTCCCCCGCTGCCCACAAACTCCCTGGGTCTGCATTTGAAGTCCACGCAGGCAGGCGGGACTATATCTCCTTCAGCACTATTCAGTATTCAGTGGTCCCTGTTGTGGTGTTGGCATGGGATGGCCTATTGTCTAGTAGCCTTAAAGTAGTTCTTATAGCTAATGGCCACAAGGTTTACGATTTGGGGACTGTTTGATGGTCTACATGTAACCTAGGTCTGGGATTAGCCTTCAATTCACTTATAACCTGTAAGGACCATTAACCAATGTTTGTCAGTGGGTGTGTTTTCCTTTAACCAGGAAAACCAAAACATGCTGCCTGTAGTTTGAATAAATACATTTAAGAGCTATATCATAGTGGATAAGGAAACAAAAGAGATCATATGTATCTGGCTGTTGGCCTGATAGTCTGTCATGGCATGTGCTAAAGACAACCTTGATCCCCACAGTATCGGTGCCGTTGTTATGCTTGGGACCATGTTGTCGGTGAGGCTGAGGGAGAGACGTTTATTTTGGGCCAACGGACAGTTGGTGCTCTTGCGTGGCATGAACGTGACTGGAAGGAGATTCCACTGTGATCAAATAAAAGGCTGTTCTCACCCTATCACTTGACCCTGGCCTAGCCACCTGTGGAAATACAAATGTTTCTTTTCCTAGGAACGGAGTACTGTTGGCTGGGCTTTTCTTCAAAACCTCTGAAGACACTAACGCAGTGCGAAGCCTTGTGTTTAAATGTTATGGATGCACACCCATTTTATATTTAAACTGGCAGTAACACCACACTTACATTCTTCTCACTGGTCGCTGTTGACACACTTTTGAACTGTCAAAGGCCCGGCGAGCAGTTCAGACTTGGTTTAACTGCCGAGGATATTTCCTGGACCCGCGCGTTGGAAAACTGGTGTAATATTAATGCTGCTTGACAATATCAGCCACAACTGCCGTTGGGTTGTGGCGTCCTGCTAATCCCAGTATCATGGGCTGCTTGAGCCAGTCTTCCCTGTCCTTGCCGATGTTTTGGCCAAACAAACAGTAGCTAATATCAGTTTTAACCTTTCCTTTAGACTGAAGAACATTCCTATGCCAACAAGTCCAATTTCCAAGCAAAAGGAAAAGACGTTTTTCTGTTTTTGTTTACATGTGTATCTGTAATTTAATTGGCCAGCTAGTCACTATACATGCACTATACCAGCTGGGATTGGTTGGTTCTTGGCTGGCCCAGTGCCCTCGGGTGCAGCTATAAATGGGGAAAGCCACGTGAGTGAGAGGAAGTGACGTTTGTGTCCAGTCTTTCTCCTCCCCTGTGGTTTCACATCTCCACTTCAGATCATTTACACTGGGCACTGAAACGCCGAGCGCTCCCATTCCTTGAGACTGCCTGTGGCGTGAACAGAAGTCTTTCCGTGAGAAGCAGCCATTTTGTCTCCCGCCATCACTGTGTAGTCTGCTGGAAGCTGTAGGCCCTGTGTTACAATAAGCTCTGTCTGTGTGTCGTGCTGACCTAGTCTCTTGCTGGTCGTTCTTTTAAATGGTATTTCCACATGCTCTTCATGAGGATATTGGAAGCAAACCCAGTGGAGATAAAAGCAGCCATATTATTCCTATCACAGCAGCTGTATAAATCATTGACATGCCACATTAATATTGTTTGTTTGATTGACATCCTCTCTGGCAGGTGCTTCAATCTCTCACCCTCAATTTATGAAGACATTTTAGCCTTTGAATTTGCCGTGGGTTAGGGTCAAGCAGAACACGAAATGCAAAGCGCATAAGACCTTTCATGGATAAATACAGTGAAATTTGAAAGGCCAAATCTCGATGAGACATTGGAGAGGGGTTGTGTTATAGCTGGGCAAAGAAAAAACCAAGCCATTATTAAAACAAGCATCTTGTTTTGATCTGGCAGAGTAACGTAGACATTACAGTATGTATTGGAGCAACCAAATGTTGTCTTATTGATTTAAGAGGGAACTTATCAGACTTTCTGTGAAAGGGGGTTTTAGTTAGCTTATGAAATCTGTCAGGCTAAAAGGTTCAGCCTGGATATTGATGTTTTAACATCTTAATACAGTATGTAATGTCAAGATGTTGAGACATTAGCCTATCACAGCCGTTGTTGCTTAGGTATTTTACCCTAAATGAGAGTTTTTGAGTTTTGACTTTGCTCACAGTTCTGTTTGTGAACTCTGGAGTAAAGCACAGGAGTGGGTACAATAATGACAAAATAATGTTCCACCTTGCTTTTCACGAACATGCCTCCCTTAATTGTAGATGTTTATATAAAGCTCTGGCTGTGTTACTGACAGAACATGACTTTTCTCTCTGTGCCCGAGGCCTCTGTGCGCGAGTAAATAACCCATTAGCCCCCGCACCCATATCTCACTCCAATAGTGTTTCCTTTTAAGAGGGGTCATTTGCACACGCTGAGCAGATAATATAAACACAAGGCAGAGCCATTTAAAACTCACTCGCTTGTCCATGACGCCTTCCACATAATCAGCCAGGCAGGTGTTGGCGTGACTTCTTTCAAGTGCTGCCAAACGCTACTATGAGAGCGATTAGACCAGAGCTGCTTTTACTAGACATAGGAAGGAGGGAAGGAGGGAAGGAGGGAAGGAGGAAAGGAGGGAGATGTAAACACATCCTTGTGTTCGACCACAGCACGGTTATGTCCCCACCTGCTTGCCGTAGTAAGCTGTTTTGATTCAGGGATGCCGCTTCTTCGCTGACAGGACTATGAATACCTTGGGGCCCTGGATCCCTACCTTAGACTGGGCTTCTGGTGAGTGTGTGTGTGAGTGAGAGGGGGGGTCATTGCTAGGCTACGCTACTCAGGTTACCTGTGTGGGAGGACAGAACATCTCCACAGTCGACCATGAAGATAAAAGCTCACGTAAGAGCTGAGAGGAGGGAACCCTGCCAGATCTGCATGTCAGGTAGGAGAAGTCACACCCACTTGCTCTCACGTGCACTCATGTCCACACACTCACACACTCACCCATTTACTCACCAACACCTGCCTTGCACACTGTGGATCTCCTGGGGGAAATATGTTTGTTGCTGAGTGCAAGATTGGATGCGCTGCACATCCTCAGGAAGACGTGATTCCAGGGCCTGCAAGGGGGATGTGTCCAAACTAACCCCATGATCACGACAAGGTAAAATCAATGTATAATAATACATGTTAAATGTGCAGTGTGGTGATATTGCCATGTAAGTCCTGTTGCACACCCACCACTGTGTAATGTGAAGCAGTCTTCCTTCCACCCTGCTGCTTGTGGCTAGCTGCACGTAGCGTAGCATCGGCACATAACGGCACATAACGGACATCGCACATTCCTTCCTCCCATACCGCCATTATGCGTCACCGAGCGGGCCCAGCTTGGGGGCGGGGGGGGGGGGCACCGTACTCTCCCCGGTCTCGACACCACGCAGCTTTGTGCCCCGGGGCTGTCGGGTCCGGCCTGACCGCAGGGAGGGGATCTATTAGCAACACAAGGCAGCCAGTGGATCTCCAGCCCGTCAGTGTGAGCTGATCACACCGTCGCCCTCTTCTCTATGACCTCAGCGTGGGGGTCGAGACGCTGTGGCGCACATTGGGAGCAAAGCAAGGAGTTATTAAGAGACATTTCTTGTGCCTTACAGCTGCTTCTGATGAGATAATAAGTGGTTGATACAGAGATCAGATAACCTCGAGGGGACAGCTAATTACCATTGCCTTCACAGCGCGCCTGCTATGGGGTTAACTAACATAGATTATACTTATTTTGGGGCTCCCAGAGTTCATGTAAGCATGTTCATATGATATAAGCATACAATCTAAACCTTATTGTATGCTTTTACAAATGTCAGACACCTTTCTGATGCCTTTTTCGATTCTAAAGGCATCCGTAGGGTTCCTTACATTTGCCCTCAGCTCCACTTAACATTTCCCAAAACCAGGCAGAGGAGAGTTTTGCTGTCTATTAGGCATTAGACTTGTTTATAACATAGGATTGGATAGCGTAACGGGGCTAATGTAGCTGAAAGACCCTGGGTTTCATCCCCGGTATGGGCCTATCTGTAGCCTGTATTTCTTACAGGCTTGTTCCCCCTACTGCTTTTACTCTCTTTTTACTCCTTTGGCAGAATAGAAATACAGAAATCTGTATTCTGCCTGGGGCATTTCACATGTCAGTTTTTGCAGCTACAGTACGTAACTGCCCAGTTAGAGTTTTTCTTCAGCGGTTACATTTTCCTGCCCCATTCTATTTCAGTGTGTTTGTTATGTTTCTGCGTCCATGAGTTAAAATGGCATGTCTGCGTCTGTTTGCAGCGGGCATCCACAGGCCGTAGATAGCAGTATCTCCCACTAATGGCTGTGATTGTTTTCACACAGACTTCATGTCTACCATTCAAAGCCACACTCTCCAGGCTGCCTTGTCGTGTGTGAGAGAGGAGAGCCCAGTTTCCCTCACTCTCCTGACTACACAGCAGATAAATCGTGACTGATGGACTGTCGTAATGCTTCCACAAAATGTAAACATATACTGTGTAAGCTAGGTCTCTCTTGGTCTGCGTGGGGATATAAATGAATAACTTTAGCCAACATTTTAGCCAGAAAGACAGTAAATTATCAAAGAAACCTCATCTGACTACTGTTTATACTGTGAGGGGATATTCCAGCTGCAATACATTCTGACTATGCAACTCTAATCAGACTAGCTGCTTTTGTCCTCCTGCGTGTCCATAACTTGATTATTGACTATTTTAATGTCTGTCTTGTTCCCAAACACTACGCCCCGCACACACACACACACACACACACACACACACACACACACACATACACACACTTTAGACAGATGTATTTTGTAAACCACTTTACAAGAACGTGCATTAACCCTTCTGTTGTGCTCAGGTTTCAAACTCACACCTTGTTGTGCCAGCAGTGCACATCATATGTGTGTGTAAGCTGTAGAATTAGGTTTAG
>JAODUG010045746.1:0-11517 GCA_027564795.1 Aphredoderus sayanus | reverse complement strand
AATTCGCTACAAACTGAACATATTTCTACCAAAAAGCCGTAGCCTTCCACTGTGCCACGCCTGCCAAAAACGTTGTTTTTCCCAGCATTTTAGTGAAAAGATTACGATGTTTGAATTTCACCGATAACTTTTGCGCGCTAAGTGTCACAAAAATAGATAAAACTCCGCCCCTTACGCAGGCTTCATATAGGTGAAAACACCTATCGGAATGTGTTCCGTGTTGTTTCCACGTTGCTCCTCTAAAGCAGATAGGCAGTCGATGAGGTAGGCTGTACTGTAAAACTAAATGTAAAAGTCTAACTATTGACTACTAAATCCCAAAGGCTTTGTGAAATACGTATGACGTGCTCATGACGTTCTGTAAAAACCATATCCATGAGGATGCAGAAAAGTTGGGAAAGGGACAGCCAAGGCATTATTCTACGAAAACGTGCATAACCTATTAATCATATAAACATGTTATTGTAGGCTACATGGGTTTTGCATTCTGTAGCCTAATGTCAAACCCTATCTCATCAAAGAATCCACGACGTAGCCTATATAGGCGCCATACTTTTGATAGGGCTACTTTGGTTGGGGTTTGAAGCCATAGGATACTTGTTTGTTTGCATAGACTACAATGGGGTATTGTGATTGCAAAAAGGCTACCCAAAGACAAGCCTGTGTTAAATGCTGTCTTCGTTAAAAAGACAAAAAATAGCAACAGCGCTGCGTAATTCATGAGCAAATTGCATGCAAAATGTTGATGAATGCGGGTGCGGCTGCATGCCCCGATGGCAATTAGCAGTGAAAAGGATGAAAGAAAAAGCGGTCTCACTATGCAGTTAGGGGGTATTCCCCCCGTAAAGGATGAGAACCACACAGCCCAATGAGCCTGCTGGGCGTATGAACACTACCTTACCTCACATTCAAGTCGCTAAATCCCTCAATTTGGGCAGATTTGCCTCATGCATGGTTTTATAGTCAGTTACAGAAGCTGGATGCTCTTCGCTGCCTACAGCGAATACTAGACTTAAATCTCATTGGCTGGCGGTGGTGTGAGACCAGGCTAAGCTTATGAACAGGTGCTCGTGAAGGAATGTATGGGGCTGGATCATGTCATAACCGATCCACTCCAGCGGAATGTAGACTACAGTATTATTGTAACGGACCGCATTACTGCAACCTATGCGACACTTAGCGTGGACTTTGCATCACACCACGTATTAAAATGACAGTCACGTTTCTGTATTTTCGCATGAAATTATGACTCCAACTAAACCCCAATCTGCGCAGAGTATTTCCCGAAGCCGTATGTTTGGAGCTGTTTTGGTCAAATGCAGCATCTCTCACTCCGGGAAGTTAGGCTATTGTGGTGCGTTTTTATAGTTATTGACATAGACACGCGTTGATTATTTTCTCAGTTAAATAATTGTGTCTACATATTTTGGATTTCATTTTAAAGCATCACTAAGATTAAAGGTGAATTTAGTGACCGAAAGGCTACGGGTAAAATTGTCATATTAACTTTGTCAGGGCTTGTTCTTGCAGCATATCCTTTTAAATTATTGTTTAAATTATTTGTTTGTTTTGTTCAAACTTAATATATAAGATAATAGTAGATTAAATTCTTAATTATTAGCGAAACCTGAACCAGGAACCGTAGCCTAATGAGTTTACAAGTCCCTTATTGTTAAAATTTGCATACAAAAATAAAGGCTTAGCTAAAGACTTAAGTGCAACATTATTTTAGAGAATTCATTACTGAATTCCATCTCTCGTTGATTTAGCTAAGATGATATAGACGCAAGTAGAAACATTGACAGAATTAAGAGTTTCTTCAGCTTTACCTCTAACAATAATAATAGCATACATTAATTAAAAAGCACTCACCGCCAGATCCTGTGCAGACTGACAGAAATGACGCCAGGATAATGTTTTTGGGTAGATGCTGCATTTTAGAGCGTTCTCTACTCGGCAGAAGGACAATACAGAGTGACTTGTTTTTATCCCAAGTGATTGCATTCTTCCAGGGGGTCTTATACTAATATCGCCATAGTAGAGAGGAAAGAAAGAGTGGCCCCTCCCCTTCGGGGCAATATCTTACTTTAATAAACACTTCTATGATAGGATCTATGTAATAAATCCACTGGTCACAATTCCCACCCTTGATACATAGCGTTTTGTAATGCTAGAGAATGTTCAAACCGTTGGTCAGAACAAATGGGATCTTATTGAAATATCAATTCAAGATAAATTAAACCTGCAGTTCCATGGTAGGCTGTATTTGTTATTATTGTGATGAACACATTGGATACTGTCAGACAATAGAGACTGGAGATTAATAGTTAAATCTAAAAACGTCGAGTGAGTCGAGGTGAAATGAAGTTAATATACTGTGTTGTTTGCATAGCCTATATAAGGTTATTTCGTTAATGTGGACTGAGCAACAAGCAAAGTGAGTAACAACGTGCATTGTGCACACACAGTAGCCAAACACTATCTGCAGTTGTGTAATTGCATAAAGTAGCTGAAGTCATAAACCTCTACAACTTTTAAAGCCATTAAAACTGAAGGTTAAAGTGCAAGGACGTATAGGCTAAGTGCTTCACGGCGCTTCTATGTCTTTTTTAGGTGGGGGGTACTTTATTCCAGGTTCTTTGGGAACAGGGAAGATAGACTATCCCTTGAAATTATTCGATTTTACAGCTGTAGGCCTATTGCTTTGGCAGGCCTTTCAGTGAAAGCAGTGCGACTGCTTTATTGCAATTTAATTGCCCTTTTTGGCGACATGCGCATGCATGATGTAGCACACAAAACGAGTCGATTTTTAGTCAGGTGGTAATTCCTCTGCATCTGATTCCATAAGCCTACGGTAGCTAAATTATTTTTTGCATTCATTGTTCATTGTTTTTATTATTCACATTTTATTATTCATTATTTTTAATTTCATCCATCAGATAGCCTACCCAATTAATACTATTATTGTTTTTGTACATTTCTATTCTACAACAAAAATCAATTTCTATAAAATCTCACTAGATGATGCCATACACTAGCTTATGAATTAACTTTTTTTATTGAGTAGTTTTTTCAAACGGTAAACGGTATTCAATCTCAAAATAATCGATAGGCAATAGGCACCTGCAATTTATAGCTAGAGCCTTAGTCAATTAAAGTGACCAACTCGATTAGGCCTATTTGCCTAATAGAGTAGAGCTGTAATAGTTTATTTAAAATTGTTGTTGCATTAAGGCAGCTGTATATAAATATTTAATTTATTAAAGGACAGTGCCAAAAATACATAATGTGTTAATGAGGAACATGTAAAAATGTGTCTATATGTGATGCACTTCTGCTTGTAATGTCACAAACCAACCAATTATAAAAGTGTCTGTTGTCCTGCCCTATAGGTGACACATTGCCAGTGAAGTTATATATCGGTATACTGTATGTTTCTGTCTTTACAGCCCATTAAAAAAAATTATTGAACAAATAGGTCTCAGGCTGTGTGAGAAAAATTAGTTAAACACTGGTTTTTAGTAGATGTGTACTGCATTAAATAAAAAATGAAAGACGTGTCCAGTTGTTTCTTTGCCAAACTGCATAAACTTTACTAGTCAAAAGTTAGAATTGATGATGAATGGGCATGCTAATTCCTGATTATCTCCATCTTAACTTAATAAAAAGCATATACAAACCAGACAACGTTGTATAGCCTACAGCATGATACAATATTGCAGTGTACAACATTTTGTCTCAGGTGTAGCCATGTCCCATGTTTACACTTCAGTTGGATCTAAATGATACAGTTATAATGGTATATCCACTAATAATAAAGTAAAAAATAAAGTAGATGACTGTGAGTTCCTGATGACAGTTGGCGCTAAGAGTGATGACTGCATATCTGGCACACATCGATCTGATGGAGGGATTTCTTTTAGGCTAGCTAATGCTCCCTCTGAGAAATGATTTTGTTCTCCCACACAAGCTGCTGCTAACCGGTTCCATTACACTTTTAGGCAAACTTTCAATGGTTCTTTGTTTATCTACTGGCACTGCTTCTGGACTTCACACCCAAACTCTGGTTAATGTGGATATGGCCTCCACAGTTTTAATTTACAATTTTTTTGGAACTCAAAATGGCCCTGTTCACACCTGCATTAACATGTGATCAGATTCCAAGTGGACAGCTCTAAGTGTGATCCACCCACCCTATTCACACCTGCATACAATTTTATTTGCATTAGAATGGGCCCTGCATGTGTCTGCAATGGTCCACTGGCGATCAAATATCCCTTCCTCATTATGCAAATAAACATGCACATAATACCATTTGCAAAGTACTTGTGATCGGGTCACCCAACACGCATGATAATGCCCGGTGAACGCCTGCATATCTGATTTCTCAGACCACATTCAGAGGTGGACTAATATACAGTATATCGTTTCTAGCCAATGATTAGCTCCAATTTAATTTTGCCATGAGTTTCAATCTGTAACTTATCAATCTGCAAATGTGTTTGTCCACCATCCAATCAGTGGCCAGCTGAATTTTGTCCTAACAACAGCGTACGTCATATGTTTCTATATCCACCGGCACTCTGATTTTTAACAAAGGGATTACTGTAGGGTGGTTAAATTATCACTTTAGCTGACTGCCAGACCAGCTTCTAATATCTGTGCACTCTGGCAAATCCACTTACATGGGTTTAACAAAGCTAACACTGGACCGCTTCAAGAAGTGTTGGTTTAATCAGCTGTAAATCAGGTGCTCTTCTGCTCATTGAATGCCTCAGAAGTCAATCAATCATGACACTTCAAATCAAAACTTCCTTAATTTGGTCTCTTTTCCCTTCTCTGGTTGAATACAAGACTCATAGATAAGCAGATTACAGCTGGCCATGGAGCCATTGTTTTAACTTTGACCATCGACCTCAACATCAAATGAAACTCAAGGACTGTTTAAAGAGAGGATGAAGATATGAACAAGCTAGACCTGACGGTAAACTCATTGTTCTGCTCATGCAAGACCTGTGTGATCACAGTGCTGCACATATTTCCTATGCATTCATCAGAGGCTGGCTTGTGCACTCCATATGTTGACTACCATCCGGTCATCAGTCAGTGCAAACTACAATACATTTTCAAAGTGATAGAGATCTTTGAAGGGGGACCTACAAGGGTTTTGGTACTGGGTGGTACCAAAGTGAAGCATAGTGATTTTAGGGATTCTTTGTTCAAGCTGCCATCATGCTTCACAATGCCCACAGGCTCCGCCAATTCAGCCAAGCACCTGAACAATACCTAACCTAATAATGGGTGTAGGATGGTCTCATGGTGTGGGTGTTTGACTGTCAGCCGAACAGTTTTGGGTTCAAGCCTTGGAGCTTGACTACCTGCAAGCATCCTTGGGCAAAATGTCCAACCCCAATTGCTCCTAGTGGTTAGGTGTTCCTTGCATGGCTTGCACTGCCATTGGTTTGTGAATGTCTAACTATATGACAAAAAATTTACTACATTTACGTTCCTTCGGATAAAAGCGTCTGCCAAATGCCGTGAAATGTCATTGTAAAAGATAATACCAAAAAATAATAATTCCTGAATGGGTATACCATATTACACCCCTCGTTGGTATCATAACCCCATTATGAAGTTGAAGTCAAATTTAAGATGCATTAATAACTGAATGAACAGGGGAGGTTTATTAAAACTGCCCATGACACCCCTTCCCCCCCCCCTTTCTGTCTCACCTTTTGCTCAAAGGCTTCTGGCTGCAGGAAACTGGGTCATAAGCCATTTTATTTCATAAACCAAGAGGTAATGCTGGGCATCTTAGGGGGCAGTTTCAAAGTACACTTAAAGTAAAAACAGTAGAATGAAAACTAGTGTTTAAGCAGCAAACTTTGAGAAATACTTTAGTGGTTGTTTATAGAATTGTTTATGAAAATAATTCAATTTCAATTATATATTATTTATTAAAAGTAGAGGTTAATAGCTTGGAAACAATAGTTTGTAAAGTGTTTGTATATAAAAGATGGAAACTGATTTAAAAGACATATAAGTTGTTTATTGGAACAAATGCTCTATATTATTTAGTTGAAGCATTACAACAAAGAACAATATATTTTGATTATTGTGCATAAACTCTTTTAATTGATCATGAACTGGACTTGTGGGATTGTTCCATTGTTGTTGTTTTTTTTAAATCAAGCATATAGCCGTTGAAATACATATATAACACTGTTCTAATATCAATAAATAATGACAATATATTGACATATAAAATTAAACAAAATAACATTATGAAACAAATATACATACAGGTATATCTTGTTCAATAATCACAATAACTTTTCATACTGTATCAAGCAAACTGCACATATCTCCCACGTTAATATAAATACTGATAAATTAATAAGAACTCATACAGGGTGTCATTCATAAAACATTCAGTGCATCAACGATCCTGTAGTTTAAGACATAGATATGTCACACATTTTTCAGATAAGACCAGAGCACGTCAATTTAAGGTCAAAATGGTAAATTCATTCAGGTGTTTCAATGTGATTGCACCATTTTAGTTGGTACAGGAATCCAGTAGCCTGTAGCCACAAATATCTTATCTAACATCAAGCTAAGGTTAGCAGAACATGCTAATCCATGCCACTGTATCATCTGAGATGAATGGTTTCATGGAATAATCAAATAATTAAGTTTTTTTTTTAAATTGCCATCACGACCTGCACAATGCATTTTCACAATCCAGACAGTCATTCTCACATCCACAACCCTCTGTCAGTACAGGTCACAGGTCCACTATGACTGGGGGCTAGTGACTCTCCAACAACTCTCAGAACATCATAGTGTTCATCATGGGTGTTGAGCCCCTAGCCTAGAGAATGAAAAGACCCTGACCTTATCACCACCCCAACTCCACCATGTTGAGAAGGCTTACATGGACACTCACCTGACAGTTCCTGGACATAGCTACTGAGTCTGGACCCAACCACTCACTCCTTATTGACCACAAGCATGTGGTCAATTGACCACAAGCATGTGGTCCATAAGTATGTATTGTGTAATTTTTTAATGATACTTTACATGGGACCCAATTAATGTAACATTCTTATTGCTTATTGCTTATTGCTGAATGCATTAATGCATGCATGAATGCTGATTTAAGGCATTTGAAAAAAGGCGTTCATCTAAATTAATTTCTTATTTGAGTCACAAAGGACAATACTGGACCAATTGAGTGCACACATTTGTCAAAGCCAACATACCTGTGTGTACAGGGATGGTTGGTGTTCTGATTGTATACAGAGCATGTTGACCCACCCATTACATTGACGCTTTTTTATGATTGCTCCATTTGAGAATGTGCAATATTGGTTACCTTATAAAGGGGAAAAAAGAGTCCTTAATGAGCAGAAATGCCTGTATGGGTGTAGGCGTTTTGAAAAGAGTGTGCCCTTGGATGTTGTAATCTGCCACAGGGTGTGCTCAGTGACCTTGAGACACTCCCATAGCTACGACCATGGAGGCTGCAAGTAAAGCAGCACTGGCCACAACCACAGCTCCTGCTGACCGGTAGACTTGCCGGCCATTCAGGGGCTGCACTGGTCGGAAGGTGTTCACCAATGCTGAACCGTCAGTGGCCTGTAGTTCGGAAAATGCTTGTAGCTGGAAGAATGAAAGATGTACAGGAATTACTTAACTGTATCGTCAGATCATCAAACAGATCAGCAGTTCTCAAACAAACTATAAACTATGAGGTCTTGACCTGTAAAACGTCATAGTTTATAGTTTATTATCACACTCTACCACAGGGTGTGTTCTCCTACAGTACTCCCTACTATAGAGGGGTTTAGTTTGTGACTAAACCTTTCCACCCCTTTATATATGACTTCCTTCAAGTGAAAAAAGTATAGACCATGAGCATAAGTTAAATTAATTATACACATTTCAACCCTGCTATTACCTGGAGTTTTTTTGACTCAGGTGTGTTGCAGTACAGTACCTGTTCCTTGCTCAGTGGGATGGGTTGTTCAAACACAGTCCATACCACTGCCTGAGCACATCCAGGGATGGTTAGAGAGCCCTTGTATCGGTAGTATTTAGTCAGATACTGCGGAGGTGGGATTAGCTGATCAAGCGAGATGGATGTCAGCGATGTAGTGGCAGCTAAAAACATCAACAACACAGGGAAAATTGTTAACCAGACACTTAATGTCATAATCACAGTAACTTTTGTTGTAATCTACATTGTCTGTCAATAAAACACTGACCTGCCTCTTTGATTTCTTGCAGGGCATTGATGATGTTATCATACTTTTTGTTAGGGGTGCTGGACTCCTACAAAAGACAAAACAGACAAGATTGCAACATTACATGTTACATACCACTACATTACTTACATAACTAAAAAAATATATTTACCTCGTAGAAAAACCCAAGGACAGCAATTCCATTTGGATCTGTTAAAGCTTTACTCAAATCATTGTACTGCTGCTTCATGTGGACAATGTGCAGCTGTAGACAAAACAAATTATGATTATAATAACACAACCATTTATACTGGAGTCACATACATTTAATACCAATAATCTGCATTTGTCTTACAACTTTCTCAAAAATGTTGTTCTCATAAGAAAATAATCCAATGTATAATTAACTGTGATAAAAGCGGCCATCTCAAAAGTGATGTTTGTTTCACATCAACTCACTGTAGATGTTCCCAAAATGAGGCAAACTGCTTGTGCTAGATTGTGGCGTTAATTTGAAATGACTTTAACCTGAGAATATCTATAGAATGGCAACATATACACTATCAGCTACCTCCATGGGGTACTGTTCTCCATCGATGGTGTGCTCTGAGCCTGGGCCTCCATTATTTCCCCAGTGCATGTGGAACTTTACGGCCTTGTAGGTTGTCATAAGATCTCCCCCTGAGATGGTGGCCCGGTGAGGAATTCCAACCCCAACTGAAGGGAAAAAACACCAATCACAGACAAATCATGATGCTTTATGTTGCTGTAGCCTGTAGGAACCCTCATTTTTGGGGTTTTGAGTGGCATAATTTAAAAAGAAATTGGTGTAGCTGATTAGGTTACATCTAAAACAAAGCATCGTACCAGAATAGCCATAGTTCTTTATGGTACTTGCGAAGCACCTCTTATAGTTTCGAAAATGGAATGGTACCAGCCAGGTGTTTTTCACAGTCTTTCTGGTGTTGATGTTAATGGGGGACTGGGCCCGTCCTCCACAGGCGCCATTTTCTTGGTCCCACTGGTCTGGAACTGATACAAAAATAAAGAGAGCATGTATTACTAAACTTGGACAAGGAGTGTCTTGGATGCTGGAGGTTTTCATCCCCAAAAGGATTAAGGTTTGATACTGTAGACTCACTGAAGCACTGGGCATCACAGCTGAACTGTTTCGGGTAGCACCAATCTAAAAAAGACAATATATGTGAATATGTGACAGACACTGCATGCATTAATACATGAATACACATTTATGTACTATTCTACAGAAACTGAAGTTAAATGTTTTGATACGCATGTTTTGATACGCACCACATTTCTAATTATTCTAGCTAGGTGACAGTTGAGAACTCGCTGGTGGAATGTTGAGCATGGAAGCGGGGAGGGGATGGCAGTCTTACTGTAATTGTTTATGTAGACTTGTTGGTAGTAGGCCTATTCACTCATATTAACTTAGCCTAATTGTTTACAAAGGTTTTATTAAAGCAAATGATTATTAAAAGAAAGGTGAATTATCTGAATATCATTTTGGGGACAAATAGAACTATACAGTATATAAAAATGCATATAGTGGGGCCATAAAAGTATGTATTAGGCAGCAGACTCTCCCGGGAGTTAATTATGGTACTATCATTACAACACTATGTTACATTAGGCTATTCAATTATAGGCTAAGCATCTATTATGTTCTATTTAATAATTCTGTCTATGAATTTTGAATTTAGATTTATAGCATTATGAAGATAAAGGTTACATTTCAATCAATTACAGGCTAAATCACTTTTTGAACAGTTAAGGGCTGACTATTATTTTATCCTGAATAAGGATTAATCATAGGATTGCCTATATTGGTAAAAGTTACTGTAAAGCATCCCAGGTGATGCATTGGATTCAAATGTTAAAGTTCAGTGTTGTACAGTAGTGTACCAAGAACCAAGGTAATTTTTACAAGATGTTACAGTACAGTAGGTCTATAGAAACATACTGTACAGTATACTGTAGTACTGACTGTACATAGTAAGTAGCCTAAAAATAAAGGTTGGTCTATTTAACATACTGTACATTACAGAAACATTATAAATAATTAATTAATTATTGAATTCCTTCTTGAAGAGGCTACTGTGTAGTAGGACTATTGTAGTATACATTATTTTAGTTATTAAGTGTTTCTTTGGGTCTACTGTACTGTAATAATAACAATACTGTAGCAATAATAATGTATTATAGTAATAATGAAAATACTCACCACTTGATCCTTTGTCGATTGACATAAATGTCAGGATAATGGTTGGGATTATATACTGCATTTTCGAGTTTCTTTTTAGCCTATGTACTGTTAGGCCTACTCGGTTGAGGAAAGGCACTATAGCCTACGTTACTGTACTGTACCAGTAGGTTACTGTACTGTACCGGTATTGTAAGTACTGTACAGTACGTTACTGTACAGGTACTAGTATCAGCCCCGGCTGAATGATTTGACTGTAACAGTACAGTATAGTCTCTCTCAAACTGATGGTAAAGATGTTTGCCTTTCACAAAAGTACAGTACTGTTACTGTACTGTGCTGGTAGTCCCGTAAACACTGTAAGATACAGAAAAATATTAACTAAAATAAGTAACAGTACATAAATTACATTACTGGTAGTAAGGTAGTAGTAGTACTGGTAACGTACAGTAGACTAATCTCAGAAAATTCTGAAATAGAATTACAAAACAATGTCTAATCTAGACTATTACTGTACATAAAGTAGGCAACCTGTACTGTACTATTACTGTAAGGCTGCTTTAAGTACTTACAGTACTAACGTAACAGTACTGCACACCATATCAAACCTACAGTACTTTAACTACGTTACGGTAACTAACGTACCGTAACAGTAAGTACTTTACCGTGCATAACACCACAGCAACATGTTCACATACAGTATAACAGCAGCAACATGTTCAACGTACTGGTACTTTACTTTAACGTACGTTACTGTAGGATATGATAATTAGCTATAAGAGCCTTCATTAGCTACTGTACAGTAATAACACCAATTAAATAATAATTGTCAATCAAAACATTTAATAGCCAGGCTACATCATTAAATGCATAATCATCAACATTTATACAGAAATCAAATGTAACATACCTTGTGCAATTACCACCCATGCGCTAATAAAAATGTATAGGCTATGAAAAAGTAATATTACGTTTAAAACCGTCACTTCAAACTGTCAGTTAAGTCAGTTATTTGATACTAACCGTTTCTGATGTGGCTAGACC